>JAVCKT010023482.1:0-25259 GCA_032273925.1 Rhynchotus rufescens
TAGAAATGATATTTTAAAAGACCTATTTTAGCATCGTACTTGTTTTTCTTATTGATAAGGCTGCAGTTGTTATCTGGGCAATTACTATATCAGCTTTTTAATAACTTTTTGTTGTTTTTTATTAGGGGCTGGGAGAAACTAAGCTGCCAATATTTTCATCATTAATATTTTTCTGAAAAATACCTGCAGAATGTATTTCTGTAAAGATAGCAGAGGGGTTAGGATGCTTAGACAATAGCCAAAGCAAGCAGCAAAACATGTGAAGGCCTCCAGACTGCTTCCAGGGTTTTGTTCTGCTGCCAGAAGCTGAGACGTAGGCTCACAGCATGAGGCAGCAAACTTCTCCAGTGTTATGTGCTCGCACATGAGATGGATTTAACAAAAGAGGCTGTTACTTTCCCTCCACTTCTCTTCCTCCTTCAATCTCTTCGTTTAACAACTAAGAGAAAAATATGGGAATGATTCCAGATCTAGCGATATTGAAGGCAGATGAAACAACTTTGCTAGCTGCAATGCATATTTGTCAAAACATCTGTGCCTGTAGACCCTTTGGAAAGCCCAGTTCCAGGGTGTTTCATCAGGTTGCTTCCAACTTGTGCCTGTGGTTGGCTGGGTATTAGGAAATATCTGATATTTTGCATATGCCTCCATAGGACGTTTTGGAATACAGAGTCAAGACACCAGCAATTCATACGGTTTCTGTCCATGAAGGGCTGGACCTCAAAGATCTGGGGATGTATCTGAACAGTAGAGTATTATACCCTAATAAGCCAATAAATCCCCTTATCGCAGCATTTCTCAACTTCTCTTTTGACTCGTCTGTTTCTCCTGAGATCCTCCTGAGTTAATAGAAATTAATTGCCTCCAGGGGAAGGAAATCAGCTATAATTCCTCCTGTAAGGGTTTAGTCACTTAGATACCATCATTGGCATTAGAAACCTGATAGCAATTAAAGGTAGTTAGCCACTGCCTGGTGAATTAAACTTCTTCAGGCAATAATAGTAGTTTGTTGCCATTCCCTTGCCCTGGAGGAACAGAGCCCCTGGGGGCTGTTGCATTTGCACTTTGTGCCCTTTTGCAATAACCCAAGTGGTTCTGACCCTCAGTTTGGGAAACAATGTTGTGAAGGGACAGTGCAAGCTCTCTTTGCCAAGTGCTGTTTCATGCAATGGTCAGAGGAGAAGGTTTGGATGTTACGAAGTGGGTTTTCAGAAGCAATATCAAGAAGCCTGCCCAGGAGACATGAGGTATGTGTGTATGCTGGCAAACTTAAGCCCCCTATTAGGGCCTGTCAGAAAGCAGCTCTTGATTGTCTATATGTAGCTTTCTCATATGCAGATATTAGTATTTGAGAAATAAAACCTATGGATTTAGTTTTAGGTTCATGGTGAATGTTCCCCCTTCCACCCTCACTTATTTATGCTGTTTTACATAAGAAAGGTTGACCATCTGCTGATTAAATCTTTGGGCATCAACTATTAGAACCCCAACCAGAACTATTATTTGAAAATCTATTATCCCAGACTTTTCTTTGCTTGATATTTGAGCTAGTTCTGGCTTTGATTGTTTAGTTTAGCTTTTTAGAGTCTGGGGAAATAGGAATAGTTTAGTCTCTTTCACTTTAGTGTTGTATCAGTGAACCCTAGACCTCACACCTAAATTATCTCCAATCCCTCCCTTCTCTCTCCTCAACCTCCTACTTGCCCGCTCCTTTTTCTGCTTCTGAGCACACAGCCAGAGATATGGATCATAATCCAGTGCTAGAAGAAAGCTGCCTTCCTAACATGTTCATGCACATAGAATATTTCCCAGGAGCAAATGTATTTGGCTAATCTCATGACTTTACTTTGTACGTTGAGATCAAACCTTGAGCAAGTGAAATTCCCTGCCAGATTTCCCTTTTGGTATGTGCAGATTCTGCATATCAAAGCTATCAGCAGCAGGATTCATCTGTCTAAAACTGATATGTGAGAACCTGTGAAACCAGGTTTTATTCACATGGCACTGTGGGTAAGCAGCATGGTTTAACTGTAGATTGCAACAATGAAGGGCTTTTCACTTGCTTAATGTCCAAACAGGAACCAAAAGTGAGAAGAACTATGCTAAGAAATCCATGGCAAAGTGTGGATGTAGTGATTTCTGCCATGCATTTCAAGCATCAAATATCTTTATTTTTGTTCTTCATGGTCAGTGTTGGCATTTACTATTTCATATTTGAAATTTTCAAATATTCAGGACATTTAAAAAAGATTTATTCTAGTTAGTGCTCAGAGCTGTTCTGTCCTGACACTATTTAAACAGCCTTCTCTCTTTATGTTGCTTGTGTTCGTGTTTTATCGTTGCAGCCCAAAGGATGATTCAGCCTTTGTGCCTCTTCTATCTTCAGCATCAACCTTGTGTGGGGTTATTAGGGTGCCAGCTTTAGTGTGTCTCATTTTGTGATGTGGGTATTTTTTCACTGTGTGCTGGGTTGGGATCAGCAGCCCATCTCCTCCAGATCCACAATGAGCTTTCAAACAGGAGGAAATTCTTGAATTCTCTCCAATGCTCTGTGGGTCACGACAGTAAGGGCAGTGGTGGGAGACCTCTGCTCACATAAATTACCTGGTTGGCCTTCTGAGCTGCCGTGTTTCCCCTAGTTAGCTGAAGAGCCCTTAGCTCCTCTCCAAACTGATGGAAATCACGAGTGCTTGGTTTCTTGTAATACTCCTTTAATTTTGCACTATGTTTGAACTGCCAAAATGAGGTGATTTATACACAAACACTGTGAGCCATCAAATCCCAAAGACTTTTAAATTACCAATATATTTCAAATACAAAATTCTTACCATTCAATTTTCCTTCCTTCTGTGCAGCTTGACACAGATACCTAACTCTGCTGCATTATTTTTTTTTTTCTTTTTGATAAAAACAGCAACCTCTCCTTAGTGCTTTGGTACTGCTGCTACATTTATTTTTAAATTAAATCAGTGGAGATATGGAGATTTTCATATGCTGATATAAAACAGGAAAAAGGCAAAAAACCACATATTTTAGAATGTAAGAGCTTTTTGTTTTTCTACTGGCTTTGCTGAATAAGCTATTGCTGCTGTTGGTTCTGCTCACAGTATTTCAGCCATGGAAGCTTGAACCAGATCAGAGGAGGAAAAAACTGGCGGGAGTTGGACTGGCATGAATACAGAGAGCTGAATCTCATTGTATGTTTGTGTTCATGCCTGTTAAAAGCAGATGAAAGGAATTTTTTAAAAAGGGATAAAGTAGAGATGTCTTACGAGGGAAACACGGTGATAATGGTATCTTGAGGTATTTCTTGCTTTGATTTTTGGAAGTATAAGATATTAAGGTCATCAGTGAGAAAGGGGAGTAGGCAAAATTATGGATTCCTTGGAATTTGTATTGATCTGGAGGAATATAAAATTTATGAAGTGTCTGCCTGGAAGGTGACTTGACTGTTTTACACAGATCTAAGACTCTGTAGCTTGTTTTGCATTAAGTCAAATAAATAGATAATCGCAGGATTTTCTTCCACCCCCCAAAAAGCTTTGTGTGTGTGTGTAGATATATTCACTTAATGCTGCTCATTCACAGACCAATTCTGAGAACAACCTGAACATTTCAGCAGCAACCAGTAATTTATGAAAGTAATAAAGAGACGGATCTCTTTATTCATTTCAGGTAAGCTTGTGTCCAGATGAGATGGAGGGCAGTTTTCAAATTACATTCACATAATAGATGCAGAAGAGAAGCCACTGAAGTTGAGGACACTCGAGCAGGAACGAGCTGCCTTGTTGCTGTTGCTATCCAGGAAGTCTCTGTGATGCAGATGTGATGGCAAGAGCAAAACCTATTTCAAGGTCCTGTCCCATTAAGAAGCTCTGAGCATCAGTAACCACACGAAAGAGCTAGTGGGGAGCAGGGGAGGGAACACTCTTGGAAGTATCAAACATAATCTATCCCTTGTTGGGGAAATCAATAATTATTTGTAGTTCTTACCGCCTAATCATCGCCAAAGTAAAAGCATTGCAGTGCTATCTATGGTTATTCTGATTTTTTTTTTAGTGAATTCAACATGTTGAATTATTGTTCTGGGAAAAAAAAAAAAGAAAAAGAAAAAGACACAGTTCTTAGAGAATATTATTTAGCTTGTGAGAAAGTGCTGTGAACCCAAGTATCCATATGAAAGAAATGGTGGTGTGTGAGAATGGCTGTAATGAAATACAGGGTTATTTGACTCCTTATCATGAGAGGAACCAACTTTGCCAAAGTGTCATTCCTCTTCAGTTCTTAGGATGTGGTGAGATGGTTTCATTGGTGTGAAGGACCTGACCCCAGGTCTCACAAAGTTAAAGGCTATTCTGGCACGGTTGGGTTTGCAGGGAAGCGACCTTAGGTTATTCTCATATCCTCTCTGTTTGTGGGGAATGGACCAACCAGGGATTTGAATGGGCTGGAAAAATGAGAGTTGCTACCCAGCAGAGAACAGGTGTTCTCGAGCAACCTCTTGATGTGACTAATGCTGGCAAAGACAGAATTGCTTTCAAGACACAGATTGATAAATGAGCAAGATAATAGTGCTAAGAATCTCTTGCAACCTCGATTAATATTAATAGTTCTGTAAGAGGGATTCAGCCTGATTTGTGTTGGAGATGGTTTCACCATACGAATCAGCAACACAGTCTTTGTTGGTGAGTTCTAGCGGGGCAGCAGTGTTACCATCCTGGTGTCACTTGCACTGCTGGAAATGAAGAATGGAGCCAACATAGTCTCAGAGTATTTTCTGTAATACCTTATTACAATTTTTATAGAACTCTACTGACTTCCTCACTCTTAAACACTCTAGGATTTTCTTCTATAAAGGGTTGTTTGGAATGTTAGAAGTATTCAGGAGGGAGGAGGTAGAGAAGCAGCCAAAGGTGATGTATGATAAATGAATGTAATCACTCAGCTTTGCACTTTATCTCAGTGATATTCCTTCTGCATATGCAATGTGTGCATTAGTATGCAGTAGTAATGGTAGTACAGCATTAATATAAACATACAGAGACAGATACATAAACACCATTTGGGACATGTACTCTTTCTAAATATATTGTATTGCTGCATCTGGCTTCATGCTAGCAGAATGAGGCTTTTATGCTATTTTTATTCATGATTTTCTTTTCTTTTCCTGTTTTTTTTTTTTTTCTTTTTTTTTTTTTTTTGACTTCCTTTTCCCTCTTTCTCCTCCTTTTAGCCTCTGCCTGGACTCCACATGCACTTGAGCATTGATAACGAGCATGCAAAATCACAACAATCTCAGAAGGAAAGAGGAGAAAATGCCTTGCTTTTCTGTATCCACAGTAACTCCCTCCAGCTGACCTGTCTATTCTGGCTGAAGGACCAGGTCTGGCTACTTTGGTCTGTGGAAATTACTTGTGCTGAAATCATCTTGTAGACTACTTCTGTTCTAGTCTTTAGAACTTTCCTTGGGACAAGTCCTTTCTAACAACAAAATTGCTTTGTTTAATATTTACTTAAATGAAATGTTTAATTAAAGCTAAATAGAAATTTCTGTTGCTCCTTTTCAGGCCTCTTTTTATTTTTTATTTTTTGGTTCCTCAAAGTAACTCTGCATAAATGCTATGAAATACTGCAAGGCTTGAATGGTTTCAGAGGAGAATTCCAACCCAAAATTAGAAGTTTTCCAAAAATGTTCTAAACAAAGTACAGAACCAAATACTTGATATTTTGTGATTCACAGTAATTTGAGCTATTTACATAGAAGTTTCTTTGCAAATTAGATGAAGAGGTTGAATCTGTGGCCAAAAGTAAAGTTGTAGATGAAAAATTTCAGTCGGGAATAGATGTAATATGCAATAGGATAAGACACAGATATGCTTACACATAAATTCGTAATACGTGTATATGCACCACTGTGCTCACACCTTATTTCCTTTTATAATCTTTTTCAGATAATTCAGTGAATCTCTTGTGACATCTGAGTGACCCTATTTGCAGATGCTGTCTCCTCACACCATTTTATACACTCTTATTAATAGGGATATTGAAAATATTTAAGCCTTGGAAGAAAAGCTTTAAAATAAACATCATTCATCCTCAGCAGCTTTAACTTTTTGCTCCCTCTTGTTTTATATTTGATTAAAGCAACAATAATAATAAAAGCATATTCAGTTATGCATTGCCTAGGTCAATTGTAAGCACAGAAATGGCTTTCTGTAGGTCACTGGAGTTGTTAGAAACAGATATCTTTCTACTAGGTGTAAAATGTACTTAGTTGAACTCACGTTGTCATGTTGTCTGACAGTATTCTCAGCCTGACTAGCAGCATGGATGCTAGAAAGGGCTTTAGAGATGGTTATAATTTGATAGGCGATAAACCTATGCCTGCACATCTGTACTGGATTTCCAGATCATGTCAGGTTCATTCAGCAGTGTAATTCACAGAGCATCAAAGCTCTGATGGTTCTGCAGAGTACAAGAGCTGAACTCTGTGTTAATGTTGTCCCCTAATGCTTTTGTGGGGGCCACACAGGGTGGTAACCTTAACTTCTGCTTGCCTGAGATCTGATCTCGCTGCAGCCCTACCCTTTCAGAAGGCTGCCTTAGTCCTCCCCTGGGTATTGATTTTCACCATATTGCTCAAGAATCCAGCTACTCGTGTTTTTATTAGTCTTTTGCTCTATCCTTCCTCAGACTGACGTTGTGGTTATTTTTTGCTGGTCAGTGATCATTTGTGATGGATTGGTCTATACTTTGTTTCAAGCATTACAACTGGAGTAAATTTTCATTGCCTGTCAAACTGTTATTTTGCCACTTTGAGCTTGAACTGTGGTGCTGAAGTGCAGTGGTTGTGGGGTTGTCAGAAGGACTAGCTTATTTTGAGGGGGGGCCATCCAAAAGGCACATTCAAATATAAGTGAACCCTAGCAATTGGAAGGGAAATATTGAATATTTACCTGTTTAAAACTTTTCATATTGTCTCCCTACAGGTCAAGGATTGAAAGGGATTTCCCTGTCCAAAAGGATCCACAGTAAGTTGATCGGCATGATTGGAATGTTCCTTTGAGAAAAAGAAATTATATTTTAATGTTGTGTTTACTTTTGAGGCTTTCTTCTTTTTTTCTTTTCTTTTTTTTAATCTGAAGAAACAAGTCAGTTTTTTTGAGAACACTTGTGGAAAATTATATGTAGCTTGACTGATGCAAACAATTCACAACTCTATATGGATAAGCAAGAAATCAGAGTTGGATCTTTTCATCCCTACAATAGAGTTATTTACTGAGGTGCAGTAGCAATACGTTCTGAAGTGTTGCTTCATTAGAATTTCATTTTTCTTCAGCCCCAAAGATTACAGGTAGCCAAAACACCTCACTAGTGTCACCAACAAAAGACCAGAAAATGTTTCCATTAAGGAAGCTATTTCATCAAAGACTAGAAAAGGATAATTTTTGCTGATCAGACCTTCTTATAACTATAAAGAGATTTGTTTGATGTAGAGAAGGGCCTTGAAACTGAATCTTCTATATCAAATATGAAGATATGGAGTCAGGCCCTCTTTCAAATTCTCCTGATGTTGCTGTTCCAGTTTACTGGTCCTACCCAGTCAGCAAGTTTGTTATTCTGGCTTATCTCTTTCTCCTGGAAGCTTTTATGAAAATAACTGAAAAGCTTCATTTTTTTATTCCACAGTGGAATGAAAATCAAGTGTCAAAATCCTGACACCTGGGAATTTGGGGTTCTCTCCTCTAATGGATTGAGACTGATGGTTTTTAGTCTACCTACATCTACTGAAATGACTTCTCATTTCAAATTGCCATTTCTGAGAAGATGATTGTAGTTAGGGTATCAATTCCCTGGGATCTGCAAGCTACCTGCTTGGCAAGGAAACATTGTCAGGTTGTCTTTGCCTCGTTTAAATGCCATAGTTCCAAGGATTTACTCAATTTATGTATCCTGAAATGGGAGGGACACCACAGAGAACAGAAAGATGGATGAGAGGCCTGGATGAATGCTTTAGTTATATTCTCTGTATTAGATTGTTATGCTTTTCCTGGCCCAGATGTTAACATATAACACATTTTTAATACTATTGCCTGTTGAGATCCTATTAGAAAATGATTCAGAGTCCTGAAAGTTAGGAGGGGGAAAAAGTTAATTTTCTAGAAATAATACAGTCATTATGTGTATGCACAATTCAATATGTAACATGGCTTTTTATAGCTTCTCTACCACTCTGCACATTAGCTATTTAAAATTGCAATCACACTCATTATAAACTCAATGCCTAACACAACTGATTGTCAAAACAGTTTCAATTTAAATTCCTATTAGAAATAAGAGTAATGAAACACAATAGCTTATTAGTGGCCTTGCAAACGTACATTATTTCTTTTCCCTTTATCTATCTCCTAGTTTTCTCTCCTGCTTGAAAATGGCATTTGAAAGATTTAGATTACCTTTAGAGCTATCCATCTCTAATGACCCATGATAATGCACATGGAGTAAATTGTCATTCCCAGATTTTTTTTCAAGGACGTAAGTGTGTTCACTTAGCAGTCCATGAGACAGCTAAGTATTCCAGATAATTTTAAGGAATGATTTTATATTTCTGCACAGAAGACTTATTAATGGCTTTTACATGTCAAATCGAGTCTTGAGAAGGCCAAAAATTCCACGGAAAGGAGGATATGGACGTATGGAAGTTTGAACCCCAGGTTGCTTCTGATGATACCTCTCCATCTCCTGGATTCTGCCTAACTGCAAGGTTAGTTTGGATCTCTATTGCTCAGAAACGTGTCCTTCTGCCAACTTCCCTTCCCAGTACTACTGCGTAAGCACCAAATAGCACTTGGCAATTGATGTGCTTTAACACAACCCATCTCTGCTGGCTTGTGTCAGATGAAGAAGACTTAGCATCTGTCGTGCAGATGATCCTTGGATTACAGAGGAAAATGACGCAGAGGAGAGACGACATGGGGTTACAGTAAGACTCTCTATTGCTTAGTCCCAGCAGCAGGACTTTGTTAGCAGCTCTTGCGTGGTAATGGTATTATCACTGCTCATCTTGAAAATATGCTGCTTTTTTCACCTGATTTCCTTACTGCCCTGAAGTCCTCAGTCATTCATCCCCAGTCCCCATCCCTCTCTGTCTCTCTACTTATTTATTTTTTTATGTATTTATTTTTTGTCATGACTCATATGGCAGCATTTGTTGCTGGTGTAGGCAAAGAAAAGAGCTAAGGCAGGATATGTCCTTTCCCTGGCGGGCTGCCACCCCTTGTTTTCTGTCCAAACTGGTAAGTTCTTGAGGAACAGAGAGAAAACCCCAACAATTTTCTATCTTGTGCCTCAGCTGCTGTTGCCTATGGGCAAACAAAGCCTAGAGAGCTAGTGGGGCATAAGTGAGCAAGCATGAACAGCACAGAGGATTTCCTCACTTGCACCAATGGCTTTTCTCCTAAAGAAACTGGAAGCAAAAATTCTTTGTGATTAAACCACCCATATCCCATCTGGGTGGAGCCCTCTCTGCTATAGTGTATTCTTGGATGAAATGAGTGTGAGAGGAACCTTATGTATGCTGAGTTTCTCTCTACCCCAGTGATTTTCCTCCTCATTAGCAATCCAGACTTGGAGATTGTCAGTATACTGATGAATGCTGATGGGGCAGCTCTTAATGAAAACCTCTTTGGAATGTAAAATAGGGAATTGGCTGCTTGTAGGAGACTCTTATAAATGCTTAGAGAAGCTACATTTCACTGACTATTCTCTGCATATGCAGAAGTGTTATTTTGGCCACATATACATGAAACAAAAGCGGGTAATGCATTACCTATTGTTGGAATTTGAGTTATTCAACCAATTATTCATCACTCAGTAATTCTGTGCAAGCTGATTTTTCCGTTCTAAGGTCAATGTACTTTTATTGAATTGCTTCAAGCAGTTTTCTAGAAAGTAAAATGCTCGTGTGTGAGCTCAGAGCTGCCAGCACTGTGACAGTTACCTAGTTTACTGACACTTGCTATAGGTCATGTAAGAATGAGGTTTGGCTGACAGAATTTGCTTATTTGACTTAGATCTCTTAAAAATAAATTTTAAAAGTGCTATTTCGCAGTCCTTTGCTCTGCTGTCTTGGGATTTCTTGTCTGAATTTTGCAAACAGCCCTTTCTGACTGGTGAGACCCACTAGCTATACTGGAAGCATCCTCATCCCTCTGCTAGGGAAGGCAGCTGCTCTTTGCCTGGCATCACATCTAGCTCTGCAGATTGAGAGAAACAGGCTCCATCCACAGCTTGCCATAACTTGCAGACACTGCACTGTGCTCTTTTTAAAACTGTTAGCTCCGTTCTTATTTCTGTCCAACAGATCTGTTAGCTTTCTCCCTTCTCATTTAGTGTGTGCTTGGAGGTGTTGATTCTTTGGCTTTGCCCATCCAATTGTGCCAGGTACGATGCTATCCACCTCTTCCAAATTCCAGTTTAAAACAGCATCGTTCTCCCTTTGTTCTTTATAAACTGACTACACAGTACCACCTGCTGATGGACCAGCATTACAAACCTGGCTGTTATACTAAGTCATCTATGCCAGCATTGCTAGTGCTCCTTGGGAAGGGGCCCACGGGAGAGGTAGTAATGCCCCTGTGCTCTTGCAGGGCTTTCGAGTCTGTCATCTGCTACCACTTAGCCAAAGGATAATGCTGCGTCAGAAAGAGACAGGCTTTGGAAGAAAGAGAGAGGATAGTCTGCACTTACTGGAGCCTAAAAGGGCAGAAAAAAATAGAGCATAAGCCAGCAGGCCTAAGGCTATTCTAATTTATGTCAGATCCTATATAGGCCCTGTAGGACTTGCAAAGACTAGTAATCATCGAAATCTACTTTAGTCACCCATCCCAAAGTTCAGGAATGAAGTATCCGAGCGTCAGGGTCATTGTGTTTCATTAGTCTTCATTAACATGAGAGCTGATTTGGTCTGATCTCTTTTATCAAAAGCTTCATTGCAGCTCAGAATCTCTGCCTTCCTGAATTTCCCCAAATTCAGGAAATAGGCTTGTGTGATCTTCTGCTAGGAAGCATGTTTGAGCTTTGCTGTGCAAGCTATTCAGTGAAGCATTGATCATATTTTTTAGCTGTTAGTTCTGAATCGTTCACTTAGGGAAAGTTCCAGTAACTTCTGGCCTGATAAAAGCTCACAGAATCTGCTCCTTCCTAAGGAGGGGAAAAAAAAAAAAGGAGGAAAAAAAAAAGAAAAAAAACATGTAATCACAGCCAGATAACTGTCAAAGAGAATGAGTGCAAAGCCAAGAAAAAGGCATGACAGAGCCAGAAATTTTGCAAATCCAGATTCTCCTCCTTCAATTATCTTATAGGGCAATTTAGAGTTATAGGCCAGTTTAACCCATGTCCAATAAAATGGTGTCGGTTTTAAGAACTTTCTTTTGCCCTACATTTTTTTAAAAGAGATATAAAATAGTTGGGTGCATGGATTTTGGTTTAGAAAGCTTTTTTTCCTCTCTACATTTTTTCGGGACAGTGTTTCATTTGTTCAGCATCTGCACGGGACAACATCTGGAGCCTCAGGAAATTCAGCTGCTCTGTGTATGACGCTTAAATGAAATTACTTTTTCATGCACTTCAGAAGAGTATCAAGAGCATCTCTCTGACCAAACAGGGCCTTTTGTTCTCCTCCAGCAAGTGTTTCTCATTAAAAATGTCATCTCCCTAACAAATTGCTTCATTGCTCTTGCAGCTGGGGTTATTGTTTTCATGCTTTTGTACTTGTGTGATTCTCTAAGGGAGCAGAAAGCCGGGGGAAATGGCGCTTGATTTCTTTTCTATTTGCCCTGTGCGTGAAGTGCTTTGAATTTCTCACCTTTGGGGTGCAGTGTGATGCATTTACCTATATTTACCCCCCATCCCAAATTCTCACGGCTCTTGCATTGCCAGCACAAGGCAGCTGCAGTCACGCACCCTGTGCGCTGGTTTGTGCTGCTAAACCAGGCTCTGACCGGCTCGATTCTGATCTCTTGGGACTGCTGCCTTTGAGCAAGAACAGAGGGCAAGAGCAAGGAAGGAGCAAAGTGAGGGCTGAGAAACAGCCATGTGAAATTGCAACAGAAAGGGTGATTTCTAAAGGACATGAATCTGCTCCTTTTGAAAGAGCTCCGAAGTTAGGTGTTTTCTTCATTTATTTATTTTTTTTCTGAGAAAGATGTTTAGGGCATTTAGGTCTGCAAGAAAACCCCAGGTGCGTGTCGAGATCAAGGAAGGTTGTTGTGCCTTTTCATGAGAATTCTGACTAGAAATGAGCAGAGAAGAGAAGGAGCTGGAGTAGTGGGAGATGTATCAAAGAGATGGTAGGCAGCTTGTAGCTGCTGCAAAGGGCTCTGATGGGGCACAGCCTATGTAGTCCCCAACCAACCCTGTACTAAACCTGACCTAGGAGTGTAGACAGTGGAAGGGGTTGTGTAATTTTAGCAAAGAACTGTAAAGAAAATACCAAAATTTCAGGGAGTGTTCTGAGGGAAGGCTAGCATTTAAATTGCAAAACCTATAAACTCTGAACTCTTTTCACCTCTCATTTTTTCAGTGAGGATTGTGTCTCCTTTCTGTGTTTTGAAAGATACTTTTTTTCATTTTAAAGTCATTATTTGGCAAAATATAGAATCACAGCATAGTTCTGTCTGGAAACAACTTCTTAAGGTCATCTCGACCAACCCTTAAGCAAAGGATGGCCAGGTTCAAAGTTTAAATTTAAATGGCAATTATAAATGATCTAGAGGCTATCTCTCACTTCCAGGAGTGCTCAGTAACACACCAGCTACTTAATCTGATATATAATTTTTTTATATAGGTGTCTGCAAATTGCTCTTTTATATACTCCAACAATATGAGCTCGCTGGTGATCAATTTGTGCAGGCTTATTGCTCCTTTTCACAGTCCTAGCACTAGTCTCATAGTATTTGCTGCCTCTCTTTAAGTGTTTATTCCTGGAGTCAAATCTTGATGCCAGCTTTTCAGTTTTTCAAAAGTTACAAGCTGCGGGGAAATGTTGAAAGAGTTGAGCCTGAAGCATCATAAAGCGCAATGCAAATAATGTTCCTTCAGATTTATATTCTTCAAAAATGCTTAGTGTTAAGACATTTGCGCAATGTTTGAAGCTTCAGGTTGTTAATCCAATTTCACCTTCATTTCAAGAACAGTTTCAAGTCATGAGTTTTTCTGCTTTAGGTGAATGATTGCTTAACAGGCTGTCTTTTGAGGTTTATTTCCCCCATTTAGCTCCCAAAGCACAACAGGCACTTTTGCCTATCTCAAACACAACTAATTTGGCCAGTCCATCCCCTTTCCACCCAGGAGTTTTCTCCATGTTAAATATAGCATCCATCTGCCTTCCTGTGTGGCAGCTCCATTTCAAGCTGTAGCAGAAACGTTGGGCACCACACTGTGGAAAGGAAGAATGTAGCAGTTGCAAATATACACATATATTTGTATATACAAAAATGGTGCTAGAATCCCCAGTCTGTAATTTGTGGGTGACCTTTAACTACATGAGGATAAATGGTTACAAATGAGGACCTCTGGTCTTGGCTGTTGTAACCTATTTTCTTACTCCTGTTAGTAAATCAAAAAACATGTATATCCATGTTTTTTCAGTATAACATTTGGCTTAGATTTAAGCAGGGATAACTGAACAAAGTGGAAAACTAAACAAATAAATATGATTATCCTGCAGTGTTTTCATGGAATCAGGTTCTGAAAAAAAGCAAAGCATATAAGCTACTTCAAGGTCTATAAGACAAACACCTACTATTCCCATAATGAAATGCACTCTCTGAATTAGGTCTTTGTGTGTTTTCTTCTGTTTATTTTGCTACAAGATCACATTTTTATGAGAACCAAGTGACATGTTAAGCTTTTGATTCTCAGAGGCCCTTGACTGAGAGAGCTGGTGACGTGAAGTCTTTTTATGCACAGAACCAGTATCTCACAGGTCTCAGCTCTACCCTGGCTTGGTCTGGAGGAGAACAAGTTCACTCTCCACAAGCCAGAATATTGCATGAATTTATTTTTGATGTGCACCACAGAGAATAGGAAGGGCTGTATGTGGTGAGAACATGCCCAGGAATTCAAGAATAAGAGAAATACATTCTTTACAGGTGTTCTCAATTCCTAAAATTATTCATTCTATGTTCTAAAGGGTGCATATAAGAGCTTTATTTATTCATTATAATGTAGAGAAATAAGTTTAAGCAGGCTGTCAGTGTTAACAGTTATTGACCCTTTTGGTTCTTACTGTTTCCACTCTAATTTCAATGGCTAAACTCTTCTCAGTGGCAGTCTGTCATAGCTGCTGAGCTGTGTTTGGCCCAGCTGTCTTTGCACTGAAGTTGGGTTATTCTTGTCATAGCAGAGAATAATGTTGGGCTTCATGCATTAATCTACTTATTGCATACTTGTTTCAAACTTTACTCGGGGAGCAAAATGAAAAATCGCAACTTTTGATTTTTGTGCTATCCAGAAAGATGCATCTTTTTAATTGGGAAGGGATGAGGTTATGGGCATAAGTTTTAAGGCTTTTATTCTTGAGAAGAAAGAAACTTAAGGGGCTAGGTTTCCGTGCAGAAAGAATTGCAAGATATTAAGCTTGGAAAAAGCTGGAACACAGAGCTGAGATCAGAAGTAGGGCTCAGTCAGACAAGGCCTTTAACAAGGACCTGGTGATATTCTCCAGACCCCGTTCTGTTAGTGCTCCCCTTAGCTTGAGTTACTATTCTGCCTTTCTGCAGATCCTCATGTGCTGCATTAAACCCAATGGATCTTTACAGAGCTGTGATACAGAAATGGATCTGTGTAAATAGTTCCCTTGTCTGTGCACTCCCCAGTCTCACTTTGTCTCCTGTTAAGGTTTATGGAACTTTGCAATTCCACAATTTCTTGAAATATTTCCAGTTCGTAATTTTCCTTGTTCTTGAACCTTTATCCCTTCGGTAGCCCCCTGGTTATCATAGTGATATACTATTTGAATATTCCTCAGGAGAAAAAAGAGGGGAAAAAAAAAAAAAAAAAAAAAAAAAGAAGCCATCAGAAGTAAGGTTGGGATGTCTGTTTTTTGTCTTTTTTGTCCCGAGAGAGCCTTTCAGATGTAGAGAGTTGGTGCTGCTGCAAATATTATCCTGCTTGAGATAGAAAAAGGGATGAGTTTTCAGTGTTTCCCCAAGGTGCCTAACCATGGATTTGTCTCATTTCCTCCCTAAGTTTTTTGCACAGCTGGACCTCTTCAGCTGGGAAACTTTGTCCCTGACTCTCGCACTCTTTGTTCTGGGCTTTGTGATCTGCACTGTCGCTGAGAATCACAGCTGCCCAGGCAGTTTGCAGATGGAGACGAAGTCTGCAGTGTACTAGGCACTGCAGTAATTACTCTGAAGATTGGCTCTGGAGACCTAAATTAGGAAGAGAGGCAGACTAAGAACATATGGAAGGCCTGGGTGGACTTGTTGACAGTGGAGTTACTTAGAGGTGGAAGCCACATTTTTATACCAAAGAAGTTTTTGCCTTAGTTTTGAGACACGTTTTATACAAAGGGAGTTTTTGCCTTGAGACTCTGTATCTAAATCATGGACACTGTACGCAGCTCCATGTCAGGCACATCTGAGGATACAGGTGCCTTTTCTCTCAGTTGTTGAAGATCAGTCACTTTTTTTTAATATACCTTTCTGATGTGAAATTAATTATTCTGGCTTTGTTATCTATATCCCTCTTCTGGAAAATGTGGGAAATCTTATTTCCAGGAATTTGTGGCTGCCTCCCTAATCTCTTAGGAGTTCTTAGGAGTTAGATGAAGAGGGTGACTGATCCCCCTTTCCAAGCCTCAGCTCCAGTAGTCTATCCCACAGTTGACCCTGACCCATCTCCACACCTGGCCCCACCTGGACCAGCCAACTGGATTTTAGGACTTGGCAACACTCCTTGTTCTGAAAGGTGTTTCAGTTTCTGATGGGTGAGTGATTTGATTCAGGGTTTGGTTTGGATAAGCTCGCATAAAGTGCAATGCTTGTCTGTAGGTTATCCAAACTGTCTGGGCCTCTTGGGACTGTAAACTGGCCTGGAAGATCTAGGATTCTTTTTGAGATTTCGGCACTTTCTGATGCTAGCGAAGCTGCAAATAGAGTGGCAGCAGGCTCTCACATGAGATAATTCTGTTTCTTATTTCATCTAGATCCTGGAAGCACAAAGGCTCAAGATACAAAATGAGTGAGCAAGCAACCAAGCTGTTGAGACCCAGCTACTCACCTTGGGGGAAAATGAGTTTTCTTGTGTCTACAATGCTGGAACCCAGAGGTGAGTAGAAAGGAGACTGGAGAGAGGCTGTGTCTGTAGCACAACATAGACTTTATCACCTCGGAGGTCAGGAGGTACCACCAGAGGAGGTAGTGCTTTGTCCAAGAAAGTAAAGATGAGGCTGTGACTGTCAGATTGCAGCATGTATTTCATCTTGTTCTATCTGTTCTATCTTGTTCTATGACTTTACAAGACAACACCTAGTATCTGTGTATGAATAAGTATTTGGTGTGAACATTTATAGTATCAATATCCAAGCTACAGCAGAAATAGTGGAGGACACATAGGGAGAGAACTGGATTTATCTTGACTGAGCAGTCCCTTGGCAGAGCTTCCCAGGTTCCAGCACTCAGTAGTTCAGTGTCTCTCAAGCCAGAAATCTAGATTATTTAATAGTCAACAATGAATTTATCCTTCCGTGTTTTGTCTACGTCTTTTCTGAACATGCTAGCACTGTTAATTTACAACTGAAGCAAGAAGAGAGATGTGGAGAGAAGTTCAGTCTTTCTCAAATCTACATAAAGATCCGTCTGTTAAAATAGTGATTTTTTAAAATATGGTCAAAGTTTTGGGTAAATTCTAAATCTCTTATTGCTACAACAACAATTATGGATGGATTCTTAGCAGAGTTCAGGGATTGGAGAGAGGTCATATCTGCTCTGCCAAGTGCACAAGACAAAGAGAGCAGTTGTCTGACCTGATTATGTCATTTATTTTTACTCACCTTTGAATGTTGTTTTCTCTTATCTTGCCCAGGAAGTCCTAGATAATCACAAACATTTTGCCAAACATGAATGCTAAGTGGGAGAGGAAAAAAAATCAAAAACTCAACATACATTCCTTATATAACACATTCTTGAGAGCAATTTGTAATATCCTGGTGTTTCAGCTTTAAATACTGCAGTTCTCCATCTCCCTCTAACTGCAGTCTGGTGTGCAGCCCTCCCTGCCCACACTGTCTTACGTTTCTTGTGGACGTCATAAAGATATTGCTAAATCACAGCTGTCTTGCCAGACAAGTGACTCTTCCTCTTGCCAATTTTGTTCAGCATCTGAAAAGCTGCAGGACTTGTATTGGGCTGCATTCAAACTCAAATGATGGACTGTGTTAAAAATACAAAATATAATGCAAGTTGCTAACAAAACATGTTTTTGATTAGTTCTGTGAAAGGGTTAATAGGCTTTTTCCCCACCTCCCCACTTCCCTCCTCCCTTTTTTTTTCCCCTCACTCTCTGATGGGGGGATAAAAAAGAGAGCAAGAGACCCAAGTGGACACAACCAGAACAAAGCCCTGTTTATGATTAGTATGGCTGAAAATATCCATGCTGGCCAGGTGCAGATGGCTAATTCCCCCAGACTACAAGCCAATTTAAACTATAATTCCTGAGATAGACCACTTTTCCCAACATTAATGGGAACCAGCTGTCTCCTATTAATAATATGGATGATTACTAGAAAAAAAAGTGGGGGATGGAAGCAGTAAGTTAGAGAAGATATTATTTTCCAGCCTGTTGGCTGTGTCCTGCTGAGGACAATATGGAAAGCTATTCAATATGAATCTTGAGAAACCTGTCAAGTTAAATATGCACCGTGTGTTTGCTCAGAAGAAGGATCAAGTTATCTGTGTACTTGTGTGTTTCAATGACAAGGTTATTTAAGGGGTAGCAATTATATCTATTTAGTAAGTTATTTGCTGGATCTTTGGTTTTATCTTCCCTCCAATGATACTGGGTGGTTTTGATTAGCTTCCTAGGAGGGAAGCCCGTTGCCTTTTGTACATTGAGCCTGGCTTTTCCCACTGAAGCCTGATTGTATGTGAGATTGTGGAGTACCTCAAGGCAGGGCAACAAATGAACTGAAATATTCTCGCAAGAGCCTGACTTGATTTTTGAAAAAAGATTGAAAAAATCTTGATTGAACAAGATTGAACAAATCTTTTTGAAAAAAGATTTGTTTGAGCTTCCATTATCACCATGCTGCTTCATTTGATTGTTTGGGGGATTTGGAGCTTGGGGGATTTGGAGCAGAATTTATTTGGAAAAGTAAATTCCGTGATGTAATTGTTACTTTACCTGTTTAGAAGGAAGGAGAAAAAGGCCTATGATATCAACTGTTTTGACTATAGTCCTCATTCCCTATGTAGAGTTGGTTCCTAACACGTGGATCATCTCTTTGAGATGCACGAATAAAGGAGTCTAGCTGCATATAAACTTCCTTCTTGCAGTGGCACAGGCTGCCCAGGGAGGTTGTGGAGTCTCCTTCTCTGGAGATCTTCCATACTCACCTGGATGTGACCCTGTGCCCCATGCTCTCGGTGTCCATGGTTGAGCAGAGAGTTTGGGCTAGATGATCTCTAGAGGTCCCTTCCAACCTTAACCATTCTGTGATTCTTGCCTTTTCAGGAGATGGATAGGAGCCAATGCCCTTTCCTGGTTATTCTGGTAGGATTTTGTGCAATTCTTGGAGGTATGCTAGCTAATTTAGGATGAATTTCCCCTTAATCCTTTCCATGATGGCCTCTGAGCAGATAGTGGCTAATGGTGTCATTGTGGTTTTGTGGGAGATTTTGCAGGTTGTATTTTTGTGTAATTAAATAGATGCATAGATAGAGCCAGCTGGGATTTCTGTCTTTGGGTAAAAACGGTTGTGATGTCTCCCCAGACTGCGTGGACATTTTAAAAACCTTTTGAAAAGGACATTTTTACTGAAGGGGGAACCTCATAACCTTTCCTGGTTCTCACTGAAAAGGAGAAACTTTCTAGTGATTAAAATTTGACTCTTTAGTGCACTGATTGCTTGGCGTTTATAACATGAAGTTGTGAACCACAGTTCTCAGGAACAGTTCCCAATTTGACCAAACTGAGTTGGATTAACTTTTGTCCCTTGCTAAATCAGAGGAAAAACACTTTTCTAGATCAGGAGAAAATCATTTTCCCGACAACAAGCAGGTTCACTTTTATGAAAGGGAAAAGGAAGTTGAAAACCTGCAAGGTTTAGGTGCCTGCTCTGAGAACAGCATCTTTGGCCTCTAGGCAACCTGTGAATCTAAGGATGCTCCTGCAACTTATTTCAGTGGCAGCACTTTGTCTTCACGCTGCACAGTTATCTAGGTTTTGCCTGGATCACCACATATCTCTTTGAGATATCTACTGTAAAGAACCACTGCTTATATCCAGCCCTTCAAAGCAGCATCAAAACAGACATACCAGATGTAATGGGAAAGAGATTATTGATTTTATGTATGGAAATGGGGCACAGTTGAGTTGACAATGGTTCTTTAAATAATAGAAAGTCAGTCTCAGTTGAGAGTAATGGCAGTAGTAGATAACAAGCTGGTTGTGGAAGAACACGAGTCCTTAGAAAGCAGGGATTCTTGCCACATGGAATTGACCCTCTGGGGCTTGGAGAAAGTGGGATTTGTGGCTGCTCTGAAATGCCAGTGGTCGGGTCCAGCATTCCTCTTGTCAATAAGAACCTTGTGTTTTTATTGGAAACATGTGTCAAAACAAAACAGCAATTGAGGCCGCTGCTGAGAGAAGGTGGGCAAGTCTAGAGACAGCCAACTTGTTTTTCTGGTTGTTGTCAAATGTACCATGTCCCCATTGCCCGTCATGCTCAAATGGAGGGACAGATGCTAGATGTCTGGAGGAGGCTCTTGCTGTAAAGGTACGTAGGAGTAGAAAAATGTCTTACAGTAGTGATTCTGCTTCTATTTCCTTCTTAAAGATGTCATTCCCATTCACGAAGTTAAGAGAGGTCAGGCTGACTGTGACTCCCTGCTACAGCCTGATGATTCCCAAATTGAGATTTCATGTTAGATTTATGCCCTGGAGAAAAGCTATCAGAGCCAACCACTGCTGATCTGCTCTGAGAAGACAGGGGAGCTTTGAGTGAAGAATACCTATCAGTTATATGTAATATTTTACTCCCTATGGGCTGCCAAAACACTTTGAAATCATCATAAGTTATGAATCTTGGAGCTGTTACCTGCATCCATAGAAGCATCAAGATAAAGAAGTGAGAATCCTAGTATCTGGTGTGTGGCTAAGTTTTTTGGTGTGTTGACTTTCCTTTTTTTCTGATTAAAAATTATTTTGTTGGGCTGATGTTAGCAACATCTTTCTCTGCCCCTCTCCCTCCCTCAGCTCCTGAGGTGGCTGTATTTCACTGGTAAGTGAAGTGGCTTGAGGAGCTAAGAATCCCAATTTGTAAGGTGCTTTAAGGGCTTTCAGAATGAAAGGCAAGGAATGATGTTGAGTGTTTAGTTATTAGTGTCTCAATATTTCTTTCCCTTGATCTACCTGTCCCATTGTGCTGTCAGATCTTCACTGCCGGGATCTGAGGCAATAATGGTGAAAGCTGGAACATGTGAGTCTTATTTAGGCCCAAGCACCAGCACATTTCTGGGCTGAATCTAAACCTAATTGAAAAGGCAAGTGGATGTCTCTGGCAAAAGAAAACATGGCTGTGATAGACTTTACCAGCTTCAGTTAAATGTAGAAGAATGTGTTCTGGCATCCTTGTTTGGCTTGCATTTAAAATATAAAATTAAAGACATACTTCTTCCTGTTGTAGGTTTTAAGGATGATTTACAAACCAATGGGGAGGGGAAAAAAAAAAAAAAAAAAGAACTCTGTAGAAGTGTAAGGTCCTGTCCCCGGCTTTGTGATGCCAGGAAATAACTCCCTCCTTATCTTGATATCATCACCTCAGCTGTTTGTGCGTGGCTGCTTACATAATCCTTATGGGCTGCTTATTGTTCACCATTGCTCACTGCACCTGTGATCCCTTAGCTATTTCCTATTGCTCGTCAGGAAATAGAAACTATCTGCATTCAGATCCAAAAGATTAGAGCCAAGTTCTGTATTGGAGGACTCTGAAGATGGTTTGAGAGCATTTACTCAATGAGTTTCATTCTTCAGTGCTAGCCCAAGTAGCTTTGTGATGTTCTATTTGGAATGACAAATATACCAAAACTTTTAGGGACGAGCAGTCTGCTTCTATTTTCTGAGACCTCTTTAGATCATCACTATTGTTTCAGATATATTTCATCCAGTACCAATCTCAAGTTTAAAAATCACAGAGGGCTTTTTCATAGTCAATACTCATTTTTGTTAAGTTGAACCACCACATGATGACTGTCGTATACACTTAAGTATTATAGTTTATTGGTAACTTTTCCCTTCAGTAATGATTTTGCCAAGAAGAAATTCTCCTATTAATTAACTGTGCAGTCTTACTTGATCCTTTTATTCCTAAGAGAGGCGTCAAAAACAGACACCAATTCCAGAAACCTAAATCCACTTGGCAGGATATTTAATTGAGCCCCTTGATTGTGTGATGCATTTTAGCATCCTCATTGCTTGCTGAATGAAAACTACTCTGAACTAAATATATTTAGGGAAAGATCATTTAAAAAAAAAAATCTGGAGACTCAAATTGGTGAGAAAGAATCTCATAGCACATAGAGCGAGCTCTGAATGTCTCCTTTGAAGGTCTTTTCTATCAGCTAGGAATTGGCACAGGCAGTTCTTGGCTCATGATGGAATTATAAGCACACTCCTCTCACGGAGGTGGCACAATTGTTTTGAAATTAGGCAGATCTTCTGTGTTTACTATTTGGCAGGTTCTGTGTTTTTGGCTGGCAGCCACACTGAAATGTGTTTAGTTTTCATTGACAGCTATGGTCAACACTGCAGAGCCCAGGTAGGTACTGCTAATCCTGACAAGGCAAGGCAGAAACAGCAGCTTCCTTTCCAGCTGCCCAGAGTCTCCTACTCTTTGGGAAAAGAAAAGCACTTCTGCTCCAGATAATTCTGCCCTAGGAACTCCAACTCCAGTCTTATACTCTGTCTTGGTGCCTCTTTGCAAGCAAACCAGAGATCTTTGCCTTTTCCTTGGCATCTGCTCATAAAAAGGGTCCTAGTCTGTTGCAAACAAAATGATTTGGTGATCAGCTTTGATGAAACGAGGAGCCATCCAGAGCGGTATTTTTTTGGATCTAAGACTTTTGAAAGTATGAACAGTTGCACACAAACCTTTAGTTTGAAATATAAGAGACATTCCAAAAGGGCATATGGTTAGATTTATATAAGCCACAGTTTGCAATGGTTTAGATTTAACCTCCGAGTCCTTGTGAAAGTTTCAGCCTTGCTCTCAAGAGAGCAAAACAGTAATGCATAACATTTATAAAACGAAAAAGAGGAGAACAGCACATGCACAGGCTTACGATGGCTTTGGTCATGACATCTAATTAAAGACAGCAATGATTTCTGTGAACCACAAAAACGTTTGTTTCAGTTAGCATAAAGTTCCACAGAATAATACAAGCAGTTATCTCTCAGCCTATCTGTCTCTCTCTGTCAGTCGCGCTTGTGTGCTTCACTATTAGCAATGCATTCTTTTTCATGTTAATATTGTCTCCCATATAAGACAATTTTCCAAAGAATTCTTTAACTTTCTCCTCAAATGCCTTGCATTTCAAATGTCTGCTTAACAGAGCTGTCAGGCCATGCTAAGGAAAATACATTTATGGAGAAAAGGATGCACTTGGGTATCAGGAGAGTATGCCTCTGATGAGCATTTAGAGCATGTTCTTATTAATAGTTTATGCCTCTGACAGGGAAAAGGAGATCACAAACTGAAAATTACTAAGAGAGGACAAAATTTACTGTGTAGAAGAGGGATGAGAGAGAGAAATACATTTTAACACCCAGGAGTAAATGGGATGATTATTGCACCTTGTGTTTTGTGATCCACGCCCCCACCCCTCCTCGTGAAAAAATGATTCAGGTCTTGACCTTGTGTCAGTGACATGCAATTTTAGTGAGCCGTGGTATTCCTCAGCCTGCACTTACGATTACTGGTCATGTCTCTGC
The DNA here is from genome assembly GCA_032273925.1 of Rhynchotus rufescens. Classification (NCBI taxonomy): domain Eukaryota; kingdom Metazoa; phylum Chordata; class Aves; order Tinamiformes; family Tinamidae; genus Rhynchotus; species Rhynchotus rufescens. Next base: position 23,215 of record JAVCKT010023482.1, read on the forward strand.
AGAAAAGCATCTTTGGAATAGCAGAATTTTTATGAAGTCAGCTTATTTCTGAGAGCTGGCTTTTTGAATCTAAGGGAAAGTGAAAAATATCACCCAGCTGCTCATTTTGTAAGGGACCATGAGACTGAGGTGGGGACCTTGTTGTTCCAAACTTTCCAAAAGGAATTTCCAAGAGCGGAGTAGCCCTATTTTCTCCTTCAACAGATCTTTAAAACTGTGCAGTACTCGTTCATCAGCTTCAGACTTTGATTTGGCACTGCTATGTCGTGCAGATGTAGCAATCACATTTGCTAGCCTGGAACTAATTAAAAATGGAATATTTTAGATCAGTCATGGTGAGTGTGGCCAGATTTACAGGGAGAATACAAGAGAGCTTAAGGAGCAGAGTGATCTAGCCTTTTAAAAATGTTCTTCCTTCAGTATGGGTACATTATCTACAAGCCAATTGGGTTGGTTTGTGACAGCACTGTCTTTTATGTGCCCTTATGTTGGTTAAAGTGCTATAACAGGGCACAGGAGTTTCATGGTTTGCTATATCCCAGATTCGTAGATAACTGTCTCTATAATCTGCCTGGCAAAATGTCTCTTTTCTTTTTCTTTTTTTTTATTATTCTGATTTTGTTTAAAGAGGGCAAAGTTGCCAAGATCATCCATCAGTTTTATAGAAGACAATGAATTAAAGACAAAGGGGAATAGGAAAATCGGGAGAGCAGAAAGGAGCAAGTAGTCCTGCAGAAGTCCTGTGTCTGTTATCTGCATGAGATGAGGTAGGCCCAGGAGAGGTAACATCATTGTACAAAATTTGGAGACATAAGTGAGTTCCATGAACACGTCCAACTCTGTGAAGTCTGTAATTGATGGAAGTGGAAGTTTGCCTGCAGATAGCATTGATGGGTCATTCTGGAGGAAAGATTCATGGTATGTAGGTCACCATAATTTTTCTCTTGTTCTGCTCGTGATTTTCTAGGCTTTGCCATTCCTGCTTGCTAGCTCAGTATCTGCTTTCTGTTGAGGCAAGCTTAGCGATGAAAAACAGTGATCTTTCCCACAGCCTAGTTAAGGCTAGTTACTGATCAGTGCTTTTGCACCCTACAACAGATCCCAAACAGACCTGCACAGTGACTGACCGCAAATGTGCTGTGTACCCATAGCCTGGTAGAGACATCAGGCTTCTGTCCACACCTGATTATTCCTGCATAGCACCTTGGCTGTGATTCCTTGCCTCCATATCTCCCTTTTCATTGCGTGCAGGCTTTAATTCACTATTTGATTTGTTCCTCAGGCAACTATCACAAGAGAAACAAATGAATAATAGTCATAAGGCATCCTAGGTGTTCTAAACACTGGAAAATACTGCAGCTTTGCTGTAGCTTGGTGATATCAGAAGTGATATTCTTGGTAAAGTGCTCAATGACTTTTCTTAAACGAAAGGAGAGGCATAGCTTGCAAACTCTGAAGCGATTTTTTGCTAGCATAGCTTATATTACCATTAAAATGATTTAGCCTGAACTTCTGCTCAGCAGCATTATAGGTGACATGTTCCCTAGCTGCAGTTTATCCAAACAGATTGTTGCAAGACCTTGAATAAATATTTTCTAGGTCTAGCTCTGAAGCAATTTACATCAAGCAGCATTTATTTCAAGGGTGCCAGCTAGCTCTTGTGTGTTACTGACAGAGCAAGCAATGTTTTCCATCAAATCTGGTGGGCATAAACAGAATGCCTGTTAATAATGTGGCAGGAACCTGACTAAATGCAATATTCATGGCTCATGCATATGAAAGTCTCATAGATAGTTTGCTTATAAAGACCAAATGAATTCTGCAGTTAATGTTAGAAAGGAATAATGGAACAAGGATATTTTTTAACATTTCTCTCAGACATAGCTTATCTCACATTTTCTTTCCTCTTCTTATTTGTAGGATTCGTGCTTTCCTCAGCATAGGCTGAATGCAAAGCTCATCCAAGCTGATCTACTCATTGATTTCAAGAGGTTTAATGTCAGAATCAATGCAATGTATTAAAGGGTTAGACTAAAGCATGCAAA
>JAVCKT010023482.1:26527-42973 GCA_032273925.1 Rhynchotus rufescens
AGAATGGAGATGGAAATTTCATGAAACTCAGTTGACTTTGACTATTCTTGCTCCTTTTGGTTTCACACAAATTAGTAGAGTTCTAAAAACAGCTTCTAACTCTCATTTCTGCTGGCACAGCACCTATTGATCGTGTCCAGAACGAGGAATGGAAAGACACGACACGATAAAATTGGCAAGGATCCTGAGCCGGGGAGCTTGGGTCTAAAACCTGATCCAAATTCTGTTAAAGAACAGGAGTTTTTTGAATCGAGAGGTTTGATTTAATCTTTTGTGCGTGCATGGAAAATCCATACATTTGAGAATGGCTTTTTCTCAGTGGATAAAATCTATTGGATCTAGTGGTGTTCTGGGATGACTGGTTTGGTGAGGAAACTTGCAGTATGGGAAGAAAGGGATCAAGGCAGCTGCAGGGGAATGGAGCAGGCTGCAGTCATGGGAAGCAGGGAGACAAAGGATATTCCCAGCCTTCCCCAACAAGGCTCAGCTCAAATGTCCCCTCTAGCTTTTTTACAGAACAGTCTTTTCTGGTTGTTGAGCCCATCGGCTGATGCAGGTATAATACTTAAGAAACTAATTCATAAATGCTCCCACAAATAGGTTGGAAACTTCAGTTTGCACCAAGATATTTGCCATGTTGTGACTTAGGCTCGTTCAGTCTTTGCACATTTATGAGGTAGTTGCAAACCCTAGAATCTCCCTTAATTTTAATATCGATTTTTTCAGACAAATGCTCATACCTGAAAGTGCATTATTTTCCCATTGCTTGTTGCGTTGTTGTTGGTTAGTTTGTTTTGTTTTTTTGGTTTTAAGCTCTTCAATTGCTCCAGTCGAGAAACAAATATTATTATGTGGCTGAGTCAGCCAGTATCATCATTTTTATTAAAACCAGCTAAGAAAATTTCACACTGTACAATCTGCAAAAAGACAACAGATTGGCAATTGTTTGTCCAAACTGTATAGCAAATATGTTCCAGTAACGAGTGGTTTAACAGAAAACGGGAGAGAAAAGACCACAAATAAAATCAATATTATTATAAATATTATTTGCCACAAGTAACTTGAAAAGTTCAGTTTTCATCCAAAACATTTGTTTTAAATTATATGCCTGACATATCCTGGAAATAACTATGATAGACTATTTTTAAATTAGTAGTACACAAAGGAGTTTCTTAATGTCCTTTTTCACATCAACCATTTCTGGTTTCTTATGTGCTAAAATAGACTTGGATAAGGAGGGAGGGGTGTGTGCGTGTGCATTTAGCAGCTTTTATTTATTTATTTTCTGGTTTGAACTGCAGTATTGTGTGCCTTCAGAGGAGCAGGTGGTTTCCAGCAATTGCAGAGATCTGCGTGTTTGATGAGTTATGGTTTGTATTGCAGGCAAGTATTGCTACATGTATTTTCACAACATTCCTTTCAGGCATCTTTTTGGGGTTTGTTTCCAAAATGCTGTGAAGAAGAGATTTGCTTTCACAGAAGAATTGCTCAGCTAAAAATAATAAATATGTTATAGCTAATGTGGAAACTAAATATGTCAGAGGTGATGTGGAAAACATAGAGCAGACTGAGCTGAAAGAATCCCAGGAAAGAATCAAATGAAGCTGTTTTGAAAGTCCAGCTTTTCCCAGAGTTAAGAAAGTTTGAAAACACAAATGAATGATCCCTGCTGCCCAAGAAGTGTTCAAGAGAACTGAGATAATGGTGGCTTGAGCACACCCAGATGATCACTGTGGGACAACGTATAGTTACGCTGTCCCTTTCTGGACTAAATAGTCAAACATCAGCGATCCATGATCTCAAGAACTTCATGATCTGCAGCCCTGTTTTGGGATGGCCAGCTCTCCTGCGGATGCTGGGAATGCCACTGATTTATAGTGGCAATTACCCAGGTCCATGTGAGTATTTTGTGTGAGTTCCCTATACAGCAGTTCTCTGCAGGGACTTAGGTCTCCTTATCCTCATCCCAGGAAGCCTTGTGTTGATGGAAGTGCAAGCCAAGAGTTGCAGTTGGAGAAGTGCCCTTGTACAACTGGCTAATGATCCTGGGTGTCCCCAACCCCAGGCAGCATGGTGACTGCAGGAAGGCACTTAGGAATTGATGTACTGTCATATATGTATGATGTTTTCCCATTTTTACTGACAAATACCCCATTGACTAGAGGCTGACAGATAGGTGTCATTTTTACTTTTGAAGGCATTCATCATACAGATGTCTCAGATTAATTTTCCCATTTGATTATTGAAATGAAAATTAAACATCCTACCCAGCATGAAAAAATAATTTGGAAATAAATTTTAACCCCAAAGCAATATTCTATCTGCTAACTTAATTGTTTTTCTTTGAGAAGATGTAATTAAGTATCTACATGGCAGGCCATCAGTTCCTATAAAGCATCTCTAGAGCAGACAGACATCATTACTAATGCAATTCTTGGAGGTGCAGGCAGAAAAATAAATTGGTTGTCATTGGGACATCTTCAATATGATGAACACCTGACACGCAGCCTGCTTGTTTCAGATGAACCGGGCATGGATGAGAGAAAGGGACTGTTAATAAGAACCACAGAGAGAACACTGACTGTGTCTCATGAAATGTTATTTGCTGGATCACACCACTAAGCATAGTCTGGCCTACCCGTGAACATATGAGAAAAATGAAGTGAAAACACACTTTCAGGTAGTCTGTTGAATAACAGAGCCTTGATTTCTTTTTCCTTTTTTTTTTTTTTTTCCTGTTGCATCTCAGTAGTGACTCATTTCCAGCAGGAAATTGGTAGCTTGCCTGTCTTTTATTTCTATTTACCACTGCAGCAGAATTGCACCTTTGTTTTTTTTGCAGCTACACTTTCTCTAAAGAAAGCAGTAGCGAACATTGTGGTCCAGGCAAATGGATCACAATTGCAGAGCTGCTCTGCAAAGTCTGCAAGGAAATTTTGACATGCAGCAAAATATTGGGCTGCCTCGAGGATTTCCGGCAGCATCTGCAGGACGATGGGGAAGAAATTCCATCGTGGAGAGCAGCTGAATCTGTTCCATGATGGTGTCCCAGTTAAGCAAAGTGCATTCTTCAGTTTCATTCATCTTACGTGGATTTAAGCAAGTATTTATTGTTACGGCTGTACATAAATGCTGTATTTGACAAATACTCAGTGCTTTTTCCAAGCAGAACCATAGGTCCTTTTCTGATTAGCTGAGTGATGTGGGACGTGAAACTCATTTCCATTAAGCGTTTTCTTCCAGTATTTGTTAATTTGTAGTTTAGACAGTGTGCACCCTTTCATTCAACTGCTTCCTATTCAGTTTGTGATGGATGATCTAAATCATACAACATCATTTCCCTTTTTCCCTGTTAAGTGACTAAAGCACTCTGCAAGAGAAAATTTCCACTTTGTTTACCAGTGAGATGTTTGAATGAGCAGCTTCTCTTGTCAAAGGGATTAGTAAGTGGATTAATGAACATCGTCACTCAGAATATTTGTGAAGCCTGCTACTCAGAGCAAACTACAGCAAGCAATGTCATAGGAGAGTATCCTTGCACTACTAGAGCAGCTCCATGTATCATGCATACCTTGACCTGATCAGGAGCTATAAATAATCCCCCTCATAAAACTCATATGGTTAAAGAAAGTACAATAGACAGCATAAGAGCATAAACTGTGGAACCTAAAGAGATCGCCAAGCCTCATCAGGACTGAGAGTTCATATAAACACCCTCATGCTCAGATAGTAACCTGAATGCTGTCCAAACTGATCCAAGCCATCTGGGCTTAGATTATTAACCTAGTAGAGTCATGAGAAATGGTTTTCTCGCAAGGTTTCTGATGCTTCCTGTTTATTTTGACAGGCAGGAAATACCATAAGAAGAGCCTTGCTTGCTGTAGTTCATCATTTTCAGTATGAGCAGGAATCAGGAAGTGCGTGAAAATGAAAAACAGTGCATTGGAGTGGAGGGGGAGGAAAGAAGGGATGTTAAGAAGGAAAGTTAATCAATTTTCTAGCGCCACTGAAACAGGTTGGCTTTTAGAAAGCACCACAGCACGGAGAATTGGCTGCTGTGTTGGGTTGGATGTGCTTCTGGCAGGGCAACTCACCACAGCAGCTTCCCGTGTGGGTAATAACATTTTCCTGTTACTAGGGAATGTAGCTGGATGGGAAACTTAATGTCTGCAAAACGCTTTGCAGCCCTAAAGGAAACTTTCTATCCATGAATCCTAAATCAGTAACACGAGTCTTGATGCTATTGTCATTTCTTATCATATCTGGCATCTTGGGGTGACTCATCTCCCAATGATTTTTCTACAAGGCCTTAATGAAGGTGAGATAACAAACCTTGTTACCCGCTGCCCTTTGCAGTGCCATCCCATTGCTGCTGGTGATGGGAGGGCAGCACGTGTGTGATGCTGGATTCAGTGGGTTGTGCTGTTCTGCTACCAAATAAGCCAGTGGATGTTTCTCTGTGTGCAAGTCTGAAGTTGTGGATATAGAGTGTGTGAACTATCTGCAAGGAAACAACTGGCCTTTTTAAGACTATATTCCAAGCAAGAAACGAGCTCAGCAGCTGTGAAAGGTATCTCTGTGTGTGTCAGCGTTGATAGGAATATAACCGTCTGTGCCTCAGACCTCCGGGATGGAGTGGGAACTTGAGAAGAAGAAAAAGATAGAGAGAAAGGGAGTAAGGTTCATCTAGGGATGTGGAGTTCAGAGACCGCAGATCCGTTTGGTGCAGACGTTGCTGTCATGAGCCTCGCAGGCCTTTAATGATTGATTCCCTGTTTTCTTCTCACTTTTCACTGAGGGTGAGGATTTTGAAAACAGCATCTATGAGTGTTTTAAATTGCAGAGCTGACATGTTGTGAGTGCCATAAGCAGCATCTTCTTCATATGCTACAAGTAAGTAGTGCAAGCAGAAACCTGACATATGAGGGCTGTCATAAATCTATCAGTAGCCTGCATCTGCTTACTGTGAAATAAGTGTCGATTATCATTTTCCTCACCACCTTCCCTTCACTCTAGCCATTCTCAAACTCTGCTGGGAAAGGAGAAAGCAGCTGTCTGAAGGGTCTTTGAATGGAGAAAGGGAAAATCTAGTTTGGATGGTGAATACTAAAAGAAGGCATCGATTTCCTATCAGGGAGATCAGGTGTTCCAATTTGATACGCTGCTTTGGCTCGAAGGGCATTTACCTCGCCATCAGAACTACTAGGCATGATATGTTCAGAAGAGATAATGTCTTAAAATTTGTTCTTAAGCCCTAAATTTCTCTACCGACTGGAGCCATGTGGCTTGGGCACATCTTCTTGCCGAAGCAGCAAAAATGATTTGAAACTGGCCTCGCCGCTTCTCCTGCGATGCTCTTGTCAGATGTTTAGAGAGGAGCACTAGCTCAGGCCCAAGGAAGGAACTAAAATAATCCTGTAACGGGTAGAGAATAACCAGTCTTTTCTTTCGCTATCACTGAGAGAAGCATGATGTCCAGCAGCAGAGTGCAACTACAATAGGGCAACAGAGCAGAAAAATGTAAAGGAAGTAGAAAACAAGAAACAGAACAAATTAGTAATGACAGCAACCTTGTGATCTGTAGAGTCCAAGAGCAACACAACCCATGGTGAGGAGTTCAGGAGGGAGTGGGCAGGACGTAGAGGTTAGTGTGTAACTTCACAGCTGGAAGACTGAACCCACTCTTCTAAAACAGCTCAGTTTATAGCAGCAGGAATCAAGCCATTAAATATGACACAGCTTGCTCAGATCTAACATTTTTGTTATTCCTGCTCTGTTTCAGACAAGTGCATAGCTGAAGCTCATCCAAGGGTTTTGAACACCTCTGTAAGAAGACTGGATGGACCTGTCTCTTAATATTAACTGATAGAAATAATCCAGGAGCTCCTTTCATGGTTAATAAACCTATTGAGTTGACAGCTGCTGCCTCAGCATTGAAACCTAGTGCCTGTTCTGAAAAGGAAGATTACAAAGGTTAACTTGAGCCTCTGCAGGAGTGAATTTCATGTTGCTGATGACTAGGAATCCACGGGATACTCAACAAGGCACATGAAAGGTAACTAAGAAATGCAAGCCCATTATTTCTAGTCTTAAATTTACTGTACCTCCACTGTGGGATACTGCAGAGGCCTACAAATGGAGGAAGATTCAACATGAAAGCTTGGAAGTCAATGAAAAGTAGGGCTTCAAAGGCTAGTTCAGAGCAGGAGCCAAACTGAGCCGTTCTGCATCATCTTCACTGACAGCAGAGGGGATCTGGGGAGCTCAGTGTCATGGGGTGAAGGTCTGCCTTTGTGAATAGCAATTGCATGTGGTTGCTTTTAATCTTCAAAGCATTTGAACAAGGCATGTCAGGTCTGAGCATCTGGAATGGACCGGTTACAGGAATAATTGTGGTGGCTCTAGCCGGGCACCTTGCCAGTCACTGACACCTGAAATAAGCCATGCTTTGTGGCCTTTATTGGCAGATCTTTCAGAGAGACTGACTTAAATTACTTAGGAGCATGTCACCCTTGTCTCTTCTAGGGCCTGGTGGAAGCAGGTGTGGGCAGAAGCTGTAGACTTGGCATAAGCAGAAAAGCAAGAGAGCTCCTGTGACCTGCTGCTTTGTGACCTTAGGCTCAGCTCTGGCAACTTCTAAGCATTACTTTACAAAACTAAATGAGAAACATTCATCCAAGTGTTATTTTACACAGCAATACACTTACATACGTGTGTATGTGAATCCATAGACTTAACATAGACATATTCATTAATCGCTGCATTTCATGAATGGCTGTGGGTTTTTAATAGTGCTATTCCTTTGTCTCCATAAATGAATAACAGTGTAATATCTGATCTCTAATTATATTCTGAAGCCCAATAAACTCTTGAACATTTCTGGATGCCTTTAATTAGAGTGAAAAGCAGAGCAATACAACCAAAGCAGTTGCTGTAATCTTGCTGTCCATTTGCTGGTGGTTAGGAAAAGAACTGGGTGAATTAGTCGTTGCAAACACTTAATGATTTTAGACCTTTCTAGCGTTTCCCGTTATCCTACGAACAGGCTTTAATTTTTGTAACTGTGTTTAATCTTTGACATTATTTGCTATGTATTTTGTACAAACATGCTTCAGCACACTGGTTTATAGTAAAGTTGTTCTTAGCTGTATTCAGGGCTGTTAGTGGTATTTATGTGACATTCAGTAGGTCTTGTAAATGACGTCGTGCTGTATGTGCTTATACTTGCATGACTGAAAGCTCTATAAAACAGACAGTGAAAAATCTGAGATTTTAAATGACCACATAGCCACTGCTATGAGAATTTGCTTGAGCAGTCACAAGGATGGGAAAATGTGGGGCTAGCATAACCAAGTGTTGTTTCAGTAGTAAGGAGTGGGTATTTTTAATCCCTCATAAACACTTTACGATATTTTCAATCGCTTTTAACAGCCTACTGACTGTTGAAAAATATTTTGTCTTTTAATCCTTTTGTGTTTTGATTGATTTACGTAGGAACAGAGCAATCCTGTGCTGAAATGCAGTCGTTTCTGGAGTCCAGCACTACTATTTAATTCCACTACAGAAGCAAATCATCTCTGTGCTTATGATAAAGAAGCAAAATAAGGAAAGAAGAATTGGTAGGAGAGGTAGAGTTTATCTGGGATGTGAGAGTTCTCCAGAAAGTACCAGGAGATCATCAAGAAAACAAAAGGATCAACACTGTTATAGCCTGTGAATTGCCTGAACTACAAATATGAGCTTCAAGGAGAGCACTAATGAAAGAATAAAATTACTTACAAGATAAATCAATCCTGGAAGATAGGAATGCTTTACAAATGGTTTTGTCTTTTTTGGCTGGTGATTCCAAACACTAACGTACGATAACTTTGTGTCCCAGTTGTTGTGTTGCATCTGAAACGTGAAGCCTTCACTTTAATCACAAGTAAAGCCTAAAACTGGGGGAATTTGGTGATTTCTAAATTAACCGTCAGCTCAGTAGCATGTTTTTCTCGGGGCCTTTTTTAAGAGAACTAAAAAAAAAAAAAAAAAAAAGGAAAAAAATTAAAAATTTTGCCTCAAGGACTGGAAACCTATTTTTCAGGCCATTCAACTTTTGTCAGTCTCAGTGCATCTGTTAAAATTAGCTTCAGACAGTGAAATAAATAAGAAATATTGCCCAAGGGTCTTTGGTTTTGTCAGAAGAGCCTTTGAAAAGTGGTGGAGAAGAAAATAGTAAGCCTGATTCATAAAGGCCCACTGAGTCTTTTCACTGATGTGAAATCAAACTGACTGAGGTTAAAAGCATTCAAATATTACAAATACTTCATTGCAAAAGGAAACCAATAATTGGATGATACTAGATTAAAAGTTTATGACAAAACGTAGTGAGAAATCCTTGAGGTCTGAAGTCAAAGTTTTAGCAAAGCTACAGAAGAGAGAGCCTTAAGTAAAGCTGGGAAATAGCTTCACAAAAGGGGAAAAAAAAATAAATTCTTCACAATGCAAAACAGCCAATGCGTTTGCTGCATCAGCTCATCATATCCTATGGGCAAGATATTCATGTGTCTGAAAGGTAGAAGTTAATGAAGCCTCCAGCTCTTTCTGCTGCTTTAACAGTTTTGCCTTTCTGGAAGTATGAAGATGACCGGCTAATTGTGTAAAAGACCTATCTGTAGCACAGATGGACACATGATGTGGATAAGCTACTAATTTAATGCTAACTAATAGTCTTTAATAAGCCAGATCCTTATGAGCAACAGCTTGATATGACTCCTTAATCTCAGTTTGTTCCCATTTTTTCCTGCCAGTAGCTTATTTCTTTCTGTTGGTCACATCCTGCCCTAAATACTCCCTGGCACAGGGTGCTTAAGTCACAGGCTACTTCTTTGTACTCTCTGTGTGGATAAATTAAACTGTTATCAATGAGAGCAGTTTATCTCCTGTCCTTTATTGAATCTGGAGTTTGCTAATGCATCTATTTCCCTTATATCGCAGACAACAATTAAGAGACTTGTTTGTTCATAAAAGAATGGGTTTGTCTTGGTTAAATGCTTGTATCTCACAGTCTTGCCCAGTACACCTGCCAGTTCAGAGTCCTGGAACCAGCTAAGAACATCCTCTGGAATGGCTGGAAAGGCTTTCTAGTAAGTGATCTTATTGCAAAGCTTATTTTTGGATGGCAAACGTATCTCATTTTCACTGTCGATTTTCTGTAAATGTTTATATTTAAAAATGCTTGAAAACAGCATGGAAATATACAGACTAGAACACATTTTTTTTCATGTTTTTGTTTAAGATGTTTTGTGAGAAAAAAATGCAAGTCACAGCTCCCCCTGGCATGGATTATATCGATGATTAACATTTCTAAATGTAATAATGATGATGATAAAATCCACTGCTTCCACCCATTTCCCGCAGGAATAAAAATATCTGTAACAAAGTATTACATCTTAGACCTCCTAGATTTATTCTACTCTGCTCGCAGAGGTAGAATAGGTCAATATTCTATTATCGTCCAAACATTATTAACTTTCTTTCCCCATATATTTTGACATTTAAGTGGGAAAAAAAAGTGAAAATCAAAATTTCACTTCAGAGAAATGACTCTCATAAGATATCATTGTAAAAATTTCTCAATCTGCTTTTTCTATTTTTTTCTTTACAGTTCCTTGTTTATCCTCTTTTTTCTTTTTCTTTTTCCTTCTCGGGAGGAAGAGAAAGGAAAACAATAACTGAGGATTCAAAGTGAAAGAAAACAAAACAAATCCTGGCGCTCAGGGATATTTTCATCATGGAAAAAAAAAAATGGTAAGATCTTTTCCAAAACTAAACATTTGTTGTTATAATTTATGGCAATACCTTTCTCTTTTTGACAAGTGCTGATGTGAAAAGGTGCACCTCGCTGGAGTTGTACTGGGAGAAACAGAAATCATTAGCCCAGCATTTCTCTGCATACCTTAATCCATTCATTTGAAGAAGAAAATAAAACATCAAACTTCTTGTGTCAGAGGATATTTTTCTGGGTAAAGCAAGCCACTTAGTAGGCAGCGCCATGTGTTATACCAGAGCTGCTATAAATGTCTAGTGCATTTATTCTGATTACTCTAACATAGAATTTTCACTATTTTATGTTGCCTCCTCTGACAGAAGAGAAACTGCAGTAAAGAAATTCTTCCTTTTGTGCCTAAGGTTAAGGCAAGCTGCAAAAATAAAACGAAAATGCAATAGAGAAATGTTCTCTCAGCAACGTTTGGATCAATGTTTTGGATGATGCAGCATGATTCCTGGCCTTTTTTCATTTCTTGGGGTGTTCCGTGGAAATGAAAGCTTTTAGGAGCTCAGCTTATTAATGTCTCTCACTACTTTCTCTTGCATGTCTGAAGCTGCAGGCCTGGTCTTTCTCTCGTTGGTCCTGGGATAAATCAGATGTAGGTCCCCTGGGTGTCTCCTGGACAGCCAGGTCAATAAATAGAAGAGGGACAAATATCAGTGCAGACAAGAATCTCTTCCAAGGAGCTGCTTTTCTTCTTTCCCCAGCCTATGTATGGAAATCTATCACTTCTCACTGGAAAATAATGTTTTATTAAAAACTGAACTGGTTAATGTCTTAATTCAGCAGTGCCCTCGTTGCCAAGAAGACCAGTGGGATCCTGGCCGGCATCAGGAGGATGTTGCCAGCAGGTCAAGGAAGGGGATCCTGCCCATCTAGTCTGGTGAGGCTGCACCTGGAGTGTGATCCCTTCATCCCTTCCAACCTTAACCAACTTTTTGCTGTTGGGAAAACAAATATAAGCATGAATCTTGTTTTTTTAAAAAGTTCTTGTTGACAGGAATTTAATTTTTATTCACTTTTTTTCCCAAAAAAGTATCTGCTTTTTACTTGAAAAAAGCAGAGTGAGTGAAATTGAGTGAAATCTCGCTATTTCACACAATTAACCTTCTAGGGAACTGTCACTCTTTGTACTTGCCTCAGCTGTGTGGGACTATAGCCAAATATCTAGATTTTATAAAACTGGAGTGAAAAGCAGCAAATCCATAACAAATAGTTCTCTCAAAATGATAGAATTGTGTTTGGGTTTTTTTATTATTCTTATTTTTTTTCCTTCACCGAGAGATGTGTAACAACTGTTTTAGGCAAAATCACCGTTTTAGAGTTGAAGTGGAAGACACTGCAAACTATTATTTGAAAACAAAGTGTTAGGTCAAAGTTATGGGCAAAGGAACAGAATAGACTGCTGAAGGTCAGATATGCCATGTGCAAAGGAAATCCTGTCCAGATGAAGAGGTCATTTCATCTGCAAGCCTTAGGCTTTGGGTGGGTAATAATCCCCAGGTTTGAGCGAATGGAAAACAAATGCAGCTATTTGCCATTTATTTCCAAATAAATGCAAGTGTGTCATAGACAAAGGCTTCACTTTGCCTCAGCAGGCAGGTCCTACAGTGTAATTTCTGGGTAGTTTTCCCTGGGTGAGGTTTTTCCAGGGTAGGATTCTGCTCTGCCTCTTCGTGATTCAGCAGTCAAACTGTTCACGGAGTGCCTGGTGCTTTGTACAGAAATGCTACTAATCCATAGTGTTTTGGGTTTTTTTTTTTTTTTTTTGAGCTGTACATGTCTCTTGTAAAGGGAGTTTAATTTGTCAGACCCACAGTTTCTTTTTAATCTGTGGAAAAAATAAAAGTCCATGGAGATATGTCTTTAATGCCTCGGTAGGTGCCCAGGAAGGGTGTGAGTGCAAACAGTTGGGTTATCCAGGATGGCAGTGATGTCCAAGAACTGGCACCACTGGCCCAGAGTTATCCCCATCCTTGGCAGTGTAGGGGCAGGAGAGAAATAGCAGTAGGGTTTTTGACAACTACCTGGACTTTCTGTGAGCTTCCACGTGCTCCAGGGTGGCTGTGACTCTGGAAGAATCTGAAATCCTTGCAGTGCTGCTGCTGACCCGGCTGCTTCCCAGCGCTGCTGAGACAGGCTTTGCTTGTGTCCCAGAGCAGTGGTGGCAGCAAAGGAGGGCTGCAGTGCTATGTTTGAGGGTAACTTAATAATAATAATAATAATAACAACAAAAAAGAGGTTTTTGTAGTCTGTTGCTCAGTGGTTTCCCAAAGAGACTAAGGAAGAGGCAAAGTAGTAATAATAACAGAGAAAAGAGAAGCGTGCATGCTTATATATACCCATATAAACCTCCAGGCTTGTTGCACACTTATACCCTTATAAACCTGCAGGCTTGCAGCAAACACTGCTGTCTTCCAAGGCATAGCACACCTTCAAACATTCCTGGCTGTGGTCGCTAAAAAAAACATGTCTCATTTGGCTTCACAGAGCCCGGCTCTATCCTAAACAAACAGTCCAGCCTGGGATTTGCTTGCCAGGCGGCTGGCACGGCTTGCAGCGCCGCTCACGCTAAGAGGAGGGAAAGAGGATTTAATGCTGCATGGGAACATGTGGCCGACCAAGCCCTCGTGGGCTCCTCTTCCTCGCCTTAACCAAAACACCATGGGCTCCTCTTCCTCGCCTTAACCAAAGTAGAGGTATCTGCAGAGAGCAAACGGTTGCGCTGCCGCTCCGCACCCCGCACGGAGGGCTGCGGACGGAGCTCGGAGGGTAATTCCACTACAAATTGCTGCAAGTGTTAAACCTCTGGGGAGCTGATTTAATAGCTCCCTTCCACTCCTGGCTTTGGTTTGTCAGGCTCTGGTTTATGGGCACAGCTGGACGGTGGTGAGAGAAGGCAGAGAGGGGAGGCTGTGCGGCGTTCAGATCGGTGTAAAAGTCAGTTTGTGCTTGTTTGGGCTTTTCTTCACGTTGATTCATCCCTGTAAGTTTAGATGCATGGGGAGGAGGGAGCAGCCTAGGAGGGAAGAGCTTTAATCCAGCTTGCCCAGATGAGGAATGTGGGAACCGGCACCGAACAGGCCTTACATGCTTTATGAACAGTAAACCAAGGTTTCAGCAGCTCAGTCTGGAATTTGGGTGGCCACACGTAAATACCAGCCAGTTTAGCCTTCTGGGCAAAAAACATTTGGATTTTGAGCGTATATTTGCCTCAGATTTCAAATAGTGAAAAGGGGAGGGGAAGAGGTATGAATGCCAGCTCAGCAAAAGAAATGGTTCACACAGAAAAACTGATGGCAAGAGTGAAACCTGACTCACTGAGAGCCTCTTGTGCATTAAGTGCATGTGTTGTAGTGACAAAGCAGTATTCCTGCTGCTTCTGTCCTAATAAAATCAAAATGCTACTTAGTCTAGTGTTTATCAAAACTCCAAGAGGAAAGGAGCAAAAATTTGTAAAGATGTGATTAAGTGGAAGGCAGAGTTTCAAGTATCACTTTTAGGAGTGTAACAGGATGGAGGCAAAGGGCGGTGGTGCTGCCTGGACCATGGTCCCAGATTGCTCCATCCAAAGGAGGACAACTCTACTGCCTTGGGCAAAGCCTTGGACCCAGGGGCCCTCGGTACCTTCTCTTGGGAAGGGAGAATTGAAGGCACATTGCCATCCCAAATGGATCTGTGGCATGGAGATGGGAAGGAGATTTCTCAAGATCCATCTGAGTGTTCGTCTGTGGCGAGATGCTTTATCTGTCTTAGCAGATTCTGCCAAGCTCCATGTAGGAAATGTAAATGTTTTCTTGAGGTTTCCAGTATTTGTTTGCATTCTTTTCCTGCCTTTCCCCTTCCCAAATTGCAAGGTCCTCTCTAGGTCTCAAAGGCCTGGTGGGTGAGGGCTGTTGCTTACAGCCTGGGGCAGATGGGCTGTATGTGCTGGTCCCTTTTCTCAGAGAAAAAGCAGTGCATTCCCTGTAATGTTCCTGGAAAGACTCTTGATGTTGGAGAGGACTCTGCCACTCATTTCTGTCAAATTCAGTTGTTGGGCAGGGTGAAACTTTGGCTTCTGAGCAATGCAACTTATCCAATTCCACATCTTTTCATTGCTCAGCTGTTCTTGACCATTAAAACAGAGCTGGAAAGCTCTAGATGAAGGGAAATATTGGGAACATACTGAAGTTCAGTGAAGCTTGAGTTGGAAGAGAAGGGAAATTCTGCCCCTTGCCAAGGTGGAGGCTGTTTCCAAGTGGAAGATGTTGGAAGATGTGCTGCTTGCAGCTGCCCACCCTGAGACCCATTGCAGCCCTAGGTCTGCAGTTTGCCTGTGTGTCACTGCTGTCAGTGCAGGATGCTGTGGTGGACACCAAGCAATGGAGGAAATTTTCCCACTCTGCAGTCTCCTATCGCTTTGTCCTGCAAAACTCAAGCCTAGAGTGTGCCCGTTAGGGAGTCCTTTAATCTCTCCTGTCATCATGGGCTCTCATTTGATGTGGAAAATAAGGAAGGAAAGTTTACATGTGTTTTCTGAGGAGTCTTCTTATGTCTTAAATGAGAAGCTGGTCATGCGTGGAGCAGGTCAAAACACCACGCAAAAAAAAAGATTGCATACAAGTGCACCAAGCAGAAGAGTCATTCAGAAAGCAGAAAAGCCACATGCCTATCTCTTACCCCCTGAGACCATTTCTAAACAGCCAAGGTTGGGCGAGTTTTCACTTGCTTGCTCCAAGGTTTGGCCATGTGTTTTCTGCTTGCCAGCCCTTGTTCCTGCCCCAGGCGTTGGAGCCAGCTCCCCTGTTGACGGCGCTGACCTGCCCCTGTGGGCTGCACACACGGCGCCCAGGTAAGCCCGCCAGACATGCATAGCCAGGCATGCCAGGGATGCAAAAGATGCAGGTGTTCAGCAGTGACAGGGTGAAGCGAGCATGTTGTGCGTGCGTCACGGCCTTATTGATGTCAACAGAGGTGGAAGATCTGCTTTTTCCAATTTGCAAGGTGTGGGATTCATGATTTTTTTTTAATTTTGCAAGCCTGCCAGGCCCAAGGGAGGGCAAAAGGTGCATTTTTGCATAGGGAACCCTTGCAAAAAAAGGCTCTGTCCTAGCAAAGGGCTCTGTCTTTTCTGCCTCAGGCCGCACCCTACTAGCTGGCCTTGCTCAGCAGGCAATAAATGTGGTTTTTGTCACAGCTGTGGCTCTCATCGCTGATGCTAGGGGAGGCAGTGCCCTCTAAAGGAAACACTATGAACAAGAAGTGTGATTTAGGGAGCTCTGCGAGCAAAACTGACTGGCTACATTTTGAAATTGCTGGAGATAATCTTGAGGAAATCTAGCACCTGCCTTAAAGCATTTATTGCTCAAAATGATTGCAAGAATCTGAGAGCTTTTCCAGAGCACTCCGTGCTCTCCTTGCAGCTGGTGAAGAGGTTCAGCCCTGCTAGATTTGGAATTAATCTAAATGGGGAGGGGAGGAAGGTGTGGATGATTGAGGAGAGATCCTGCCAAAAAATACATGGCCGGGGTGTGTGCAGCAGGAGACTTTTTCTCTACAGAGCAGTTGTAACGGAGGAGGAATCTCCGTGGCTCAAGTATGTATGGGGAGGAAGAACCTGAGCAGCACCCACAGCAGTTTCTGACCCTTGATTTTTCAGGTACTCCAGGTGTGAAGGTGTGTTGGCAATGCAAAGTTGCTAGCTGTGCTTATCTTAATATGTCCTGGTGCATGGTCTGCAACTTTGGCCTTGCTGTTAAACATCCTCTGAAGGAAAGCATGCCTGACAAATTAATATGCAAACACTTTAGCAAATAAGTGTTCCCCATCACATAAATTAATTTCAAATTATTTATATATTTAAGGAAATATCTTTGAATTATAATCCCAGCTTTGGGATTTCTTCTTTCCTTATAAAGCAGGTTGTCTGGTGATAACTTCTAGATTCCCTATGAGTTCTGGGAGCAAGTAATTACTTCGTTCCACTTGTTAATGATGTAAGGTCTGCACAAGTCCCAGGGTGGTTGTATGCACTATGCTCAGTAACTTAAAGAGTCTGTGTAAACTTAATTTAGTCTCAAATTTAGTTGCTATCTTTAAATAATTTTCAAAGAAGAACTTTAATGTCTCTAGTCACTTAAAACTTTTGAAAATTGTGCATGGGATATGTAGTACTGCAAATCTAAAGTTAGCATCATGGTTCTAAAATATGAAACTGAGAAAACAGACTGTAAACTGGCCAGATTCTACTCTGAAATGCATATTGTGAGAAAACATCAAACTAATACAAATTAGGCTTAAGGCTTTTAAGTTTGAAATAATCTTATTGGTAATGCAAGTTAAGCTCAAAATGAGTTTCATCTTGATATCCTTGGAACATGGCCAGTTCATACACTTTTGGACTAGAGATCTACAAACCTCAGTCACCCAACCTTCCTAAAATGGCATCACTAGTTTTATGGTGTCTCCTAGCTATAATCCTGCTTCTCCAGCCTGCCATAATAATGCTAATTAGTTCTGTGTGTAAATAAACTATTGTTGACAGGACACTTTCAGCAATTCACATATGAGTCATGGAGAGAGAGAGAAAGAGAGAGAGAGAGAGAGAAAGGTTTTAAAAATGATTTATCCATAAACAGAGATTCCATATGTCC
>JAVCKT010023482.1:43073-62860 GCA_032273925.1 Rhynchotus rufescens
AATTCACATATGAGTCATGGAGAGAGAGAGAGAGAGAGAGAGAGAGAGAGAGGTTTTAAAAATGATTTATACATAAACAGAGATTCCATATGTCCTAATCTGGCATGGATTTTTTTTCTCCTTCTCTTTATAGCAAGGAATGTGTGTATGCCTACATGGCAGGGCTATAATGTGACAATTTGTTTCAGAGTGAAACCAGGATTTATGGTACTTACTGGAGACCACAGAGGTAAAGTGAACAGCGGGGCTGCATTTAATCATCTGAATTTTCAAATATTTCTTTTGCTTGAGTAAATGTGCCTTTGTTCCTTTTTGGAAACAAATTCAACTTTATGATTGGTTCCTGTAAAATTATTTGGAAATATCACTGGCATGTTTATAGTAAAGAGCACAGGACGGGTGGGAGAGGAAGGCATGGGTAGGGGAGACTCCTGAAGAAAAGGTTGGGTCCAAAACTTTCCAGCTGACTCCACTTCTGGCAAGGCTCTTGCTATGAATGCGTGCTTGAGGAAAGTACACTTATCAGCTGCACATCTTTCCAGGGCACATTTCTGGAAATTGGGGCATACCACACTGATCCCAGATAAATGCCCCAGGAAATCCAGGCAGAGGAGGAGGAAGAGTTGCCATGAACAATCAAATGTTATTCATTTCTCCTGAAGGGCTGGATTCCTGCATGCTCAAAGCAGTCGGATGTGCACTTCAGCCTTTGAAAACCTCCCTAAGAATGAAGCCTAGGTTTAAGTACTCTTATTTTTGCTTTTGCTGTGTGGACTGAATAATGTATCCTCTTAGTCATGCAGTTAGTCTCCCTGTGTCATTTAGTCTCTTGTTTCTCTTTTCTCTCTCCAAGCAAAAACTCCTGTGACCAGTTTCCTTGTCACTAACAGGAATTCCTGTAACTTGCTGATTGTACTCTTCCTTTAAAAGAAAATTAGGAATCTCAACACATGAGTAGAGTTTTAGCCCTGGAGCCTTGGGTTAAAACATCAGGGAACAGTGGAGTCGTGATGCCTTCGAAATAGCAGCGTGGACAACCTGAACACAGGGCAGTTTTTAGATAAAATAAACCAGTGGCAGGTCATGTTATGCCTTCATAATAGCCAATGCTGCAAGTGTAAGCCATAAAAAACAGGATGAAAAAAGCCGCTGCTGACAGTGAGTTGGGCAGAAAGGGCTACGTGTTGTGTGTCTATATGCAGGGGCAAGGCTGGCATTGGCAGGGAAAGGAGCGAACTCCTTAGGAGTGGAAAAATATCAGCTCTTCTGCCAATGGAGCTTCAGCCCCATTTCTTTTCCTTCAGCGAGAAACCTCTCTAGCGGTGAGAACATTTTAATCTGCACAGCTTGTTTGGGCTGCATCCTGGAGCGGCTGCCAGGGAAGTGCCAGCGCGGAGGTGATTTGTCTGATGCAAACACTTATTTGCTAAGAATTGAGCGAGAATCTGGTGCACTGGCAGAGCAGCTTGTGAGAAAGGCAAGGTGGGAAATGCTTTTTCTACTCACTTGAATTTGCAATAACTTCAGGCTATGCAGGCAGAAGAAATGGGCAGTGAGTCAGCTTGCCCAAAGAGCGGATCCCTGTTCTGTATTTTCTTGCTTTTATTGATTTTCTTATATTTTCATTTTTTTTATTCATGCCCTACCTCTTACATGCTCAGCCTGATAATAACTCTTAACTGCTGTCCCAGAAAGCTGCTTTCCTCTGCTCATTTGAAGATGCATAAGAAAGAGCGTGTACTTGTAGCATCCAGACCAACGTTTAAGGCAAGGATCTAATGTGCGCAAGCGAACAGATGCATGGCCGGATCCTAGGTAGGAAATCCGGGTGAAAGAAGAGCGTGGTACAAAGGACAGCTACTATACTTTTATATCTGTCATGTAAATAACTCCTGTTGTTTTAATATTACCGCTTCATTTGCTGAACACCTTCCAGCTGGGCATTTCCCCTCGTCCTGTGGTTAGTTTCTATGTCCTGAATCCAGCGATTGAAGTTCTCTTATCTAGGAGACTTTTGGCCCCTCTGTTGCTTGCCTTCAAGTTTCATATAACGTGAGGGGGGTGGGGATGGACAGTTAGGATGTGTTTTAACTTATTTTATAAGGAACTGTAGTATAAAATGAAAATGTAGGACCTGAGTCCTAACCTGGAGATATACAGAAAGATGATGCAAAAAGGACGCAATGAGTTGGGAATGTGTTTTGGTTAGTCCCTGTTGGCAAAATTGAGGAAAATCTGCATTTGGGCCTAGGAGCAAGTAAACACAGCACTGATGGGATGTGATTCTGAATCAAGTGCAGAGCAGCTCATACGAAACACTGAAAGGGGAAGCTACGTAGTGGAGACTGATCCACTTCTGATGGTTTTGCAGCCCATTCCTATTGCTAACATACGTTACTGTCCTTGACCTTTGTTTTACATCGAGGCGTTTCTGCTGAAAACCTATAGTGGTGATAAAGTGAACTAAAAGCAGATTTGTGAGGGGCAGAGCAGAAACGTGGGTGAAGCTGAACTTGCCTTGCTCTGTTAGAGCTTTCCCTCTTTATGTGTAAAGACCTAGCAGCTTATTTATGACAGGGATTTTTAGATTGTTTTCATGGTGTTGTCGTAGCTCACCATATGAAAGTTGAACTGAAGAGGTGGGTTGCTTGGTTGCCATGAGGTGAATAACCAGTGGTTACTCAGTGGTGATCTGTTGCCTGCCAGCACAGCTGGGGTACCTGCAGTTACTGGTTCCGTTACTAGAACCTAGTATGGATCTAGTTACTAGATCTGTTCAACACAATGGAAAGTCAGGGCCTTTCTAATCACTTTAAACAAATTCCTCAATGAACAATTTCCACCCAAAAAGATGGTTTCGAAAAAGCAGCCAGCTAGGTTGGCTGGACTGGGTAATCCCAGCCCAAAGGCCAGTTGTTCTTATGGAGCTGAGGTTCCTGGAGACGATAACTTTGAAAGAGGAGTAAAAGGTGAGCTGGGAGATATGCTTAGAGAGTTATCTGGTAACATTTTTTCAGGGAAATTTGCGTGCTGAGGAGTTAGGTCTTCATAAAACCTAGTTTATCTCTGAAAGGATAGCTGCAATATAAGGCTAGGCATGGGAACTTGTGCAGAAGTGCTAAGAACACCCTCTGTCCTGAGAGAGCCTCAGCTGGGGAATGATGGCAGATATGGAAATTTTAACCAAGTCCAATTAAGACAGAAACATAGAAAATCTTGAACTATGGGTTGTTTTCGTTGCCTCAAAGCAACTAAAATGTCTGGACCTATCTGGAAGCTTAAGTATAGGAGAGAACCACCAAGAATTCATCTCCTGCTCTCATCACCCTGCCCAACTTCTTTTATAATAAATACTGAGAGAAAGGCTGGCAGTATAGAAATTTTGTGAAATTGCTCCTGGCAATCTTTTGTTCTAGAGTCCAAAATGTGAGCTTAAAAAGTGCCCTATGGGCACTTCTTTCATGTGTGCACAAGTAGAGCAAAAGGCAAGAGTACTGACAGAGCTGATTGATTGTTCACTATTAATGAATTTCTGCAGAAGAATTTGGCAGAATCCTCCCAGAAGTTTGAGGGAGGTATCTTAAAATGTTGGTCACAGGGAAAAAGTAAACGCTTGATTTGCAGGTGCAGCTGGGAGCTTAGCTCTCGGATTACCTGTATTTGTTAGCAGATGGTTGTGGTTGCTGCTTATCTTCACATCCATTGGGGTAGACTGTTAAAGGCTAATATTTACAGTGATGGTTATAGATTCCACTGGCAGCGTCAGAAGTGCGTGGGCGCAAAAATGCATGATTGATTTATGGGAACTTCAGAGGGTTGCTTACAAAAGTCCCTGTTGAAAGGGACTTCCTGTTAAGGTTGGGTGTTGCTGTTGCTTCACCTGATACAAACCAAATTTGCTCAAATTTTTTTTTTTTTTTTTTTAGTTATTATTTCCTAGGGTAATGGTCTACCTTAAATTTGCTAAGTCTCTTACTGGACCATCTACCCCACTCCACAAATACATAGTAGCTATATTTGCTAGGGAAGGAAGAAGGTATTTGAGAAAGTATTTCTTCTGTCCTTGATTTCTATAAAAAAAAGGAAACAGTGAAACCAGTTACCATTAAAGCATATGGAGATAAGCTGATGGAGAGAAACTAATATGCTAGTAAAACCACTGTGATTCTGTGGCCAATTTCCTAACCTGCCTAGAAACCAAAATCCTGAAAGGGCCTTCAGTAAATATAAGATTTTTGTTCCATGCATCTCTTTCCGTTTCCTGTCCAGAATACAAGAGGGATCTCAGCTTTCTGTTGCTTCCACTTAATTGGATTAGTCATTCACCTCAGAAGGTATGTGCCTCAGGTCTGGTTCTCGCTGACAGCCAAACCAATGGGCTGTTACACAGGGCAGATGGAATCCAGCATCAAAGGAGAGAGTAATTTGGGTTGGATAGGTGCCAGGAGCTTCTTGTGCTTATCCAAATACCTGCATACATTGAGATTTTTCTCTTTGCTGCTAGTCCTCCATTGCATGTTGGAAAAGTGAAGACCTTGAATAAGATGGTGCTGCTGGGGTAGAGCACCCCATTGGCAATGTGGGTCTGCTTGTAAGCTTGCAGAATGTTTGACCTGTGTGCTGGCAGCTCCTGGCAGGGAACATGAATGCTGTGCAAAGCTATCTACATGTGCCATTTCTTTAGCAATACCTCAATTGAATCAGCTCTTCACCTCTTCCCACCAGACCAGCAGCAAACAAAAATGACCATGGCAGGCAGGGACTGGGAGGAGATGGGAGCACAGCAATCCTGCTGAGTTGTCCTGATGAAGCTATTGCTGCAGGACAGCCTCCAAAGCATCTGCACAGAGGTCTCTTGAGGGCATGCCAAAGATGTGACATGGCCATGGCCTGTGTCGCTGTGTTATGGACCTTAGCAGTTTTCTGCATGCTCTGGGGGCTGCAGAAGCAGACTGCCCATGCAGGAGTATGGCATGACATTTTACAGTCAACCCCATCTGATGCTCACTGTGCATAGGGACCACTTGCAATTTGAGGGCAGCTCCTAAGAGGACGCTAGGAAAGTTGGCACCAAACTCCATTGAAAAATGGCAGAAATTCAGGTAAATATCCACACTGGCATGTGTGAGGGAAATTAATTCCTGAGACCTCCAAGGAGCAGCATGCATCTGCTTTGGAAAGTATGACCCCTTCTGTTCATGTACAGAGTCAGCTCCTCAGGAGAATAGCGCTGTACTATTTCTAGTATCATCCATGGAAAGCAATCCTATTTTCTGCTCTGAGAAAGTGTTTGGAAGCAAAGAGGCAGAAAGAAGGTAACTGAACTTTGAGCCTTCTGGAAGATTTGGTAGTTCTGAGGAAATAGCTGAAATAATCTGTAAAGATCTGCTTCAGTCTGATCTATGAGCTGGCCTCGGCTCAGCCCATCCCTCCCTGCCTCTGCACCTCAGTTTTCTTGATTGAAAGGGGGAATGAGCATACTGATCTCGAGTACTTTGTAGCCTATTGGAAACAGGTGTCTAAGAGGAAAGTGTTTATTATTTGAGCTCTGTTTTGGTGATGGCACCTGCTTACTTTGATTTCTCCCTCCTTATTGGTAATGCACAGAGCTGATAGCTTTGGGGCAATAGCAGGCTAGCATATGAAGAGCTGCAAAATCAGTATGATTATTTGTTTGCAGGGGAGTTCAGGGTCATCTCTACAAGTGCAGCATCTCAAAGAGCATCTGCTAAAATTGGTAGAGGGGGCTGCACATATTTACTGAGTACATGTGAGAGGTGGACCCCTCTTCCTACCTGCATCCTACCTGGCCCATGGCGCAGTCACAGCTACTTCCCTGACATTCGAGTGCTCAGTTTTCTTCTCTCAGTCCCTGGCTGCCTCCTGCATTTGCTGTACTGAGGCTCAACTCTTTTGCAATCTGTAGGGCAACTTACCCATGCAACTCATATGCAAAGGCTACCATAGTTTTTTATCTGGGAAGGCCTACATCTGTAAAACCTTGTTCTATAAAGCTAGAGTTTTGCTGCAATTTTCCCTAGCACAGCATAATGTATGAAGTCAGGGATTTTAGTGTGGATTCTATCACTGATTTTTTTTCTTCTTTTTTTTCAAGGAGAAGATACCTTGTTTCCAGAGGCAAATCTTTCCAAAGCTGTGAACACAAGAGCTTGCTAAATATTAGCTTTCAAGGTTTTAAGTTGCACAGTGTTTACTTGAGTTACCTCTTCTTCAAGTCTATATAAAGAGTCGTGTTTGCTCAGGCACACTCCTGAAGCCCAAAGACACGGCTCTAGGAGGAGGTATGCAGCACAGAATGCCAATATTGTCGTCCTTAAAACTGGAAGCCTTCCAAGTAATCTATAGAAGGAAGCAGTAATTCAGGGAGGAGCATTTATAAGAAGATTTGGAAGCAAAAACTACAGAGCAGGGTCTGGAATGGATAAAAATCAGTGAAAATCAGGTATATTGAATGGCTTCTCCTAGCGAAGGTTTGGCCCTGCAATTGCAGCTGCTGTGCTCTGTTCCCTAGAGTTGCTGTTTGCCGTCACTGAAGCAGTGTTTTCCCATAGCCCAACCTACGAAGCAGTTGTTGGGAACAGTTTTCAAGGCTTTTGCCAAGTTCTGCTGGCCTCTTGCTGTGGCGTTGCAGCTGGAAACAAAATATTCCTCTTAGTTAACAAAGTGGATCCTTGGCACTTGCTGTCAGTAATTAGTGTCATGTTTTCCTGCAAATGCAGTGGGAATGGGAGCTCAATTTCAGGTGCTTTGCAATACCATAGGTAATAAGAACTTTCCTCAAGAAATCCCCAAATATGCAAATAATGAGGAGAAATAATAGGTTAAAATTAAATTAAATTAAAATTATTTACAGGCCTCTTTGTTTTTCCATATCTGCACGTGTGCTCAAACATCCAGTTTGTGTCACATTTTTCTGTAGTCAAGACAGTGACCAGAGTGCTGGACTGTTTGAGGTGAACCCTTTTTTTTTCATGTCCTGCTACTTTTTCTAGGCATCGGTGAGATTTCTGGGCTGGTGATGCCATCTGCTGGCATGGTCCTTACATGTGCTCCATGATGTGAAGCTGTCTGGTTTTGCTCACTGGGATGCTGTTTTAACATGATACTGACTCATGTTGACTAACCTTAAATAACAACCGACATTGTATATAGAATTTGAGCCAATACTTAACCCTGAAAGATAGTAATGATGGAGCATTTGGATTTTGTCATATTTGGGTATATCACTCAAGGTATATTGTAGGCCGATGAGTGATTAGCAACAGCATTGCTGTGCTTAGACTTGAGATCTCTACAGAAAAAGCTTCCTCCTTTTCAAATCTTACTGCTAAGTTTCAGGGAAAATTATATTGCTGGGAAGAACCTGTTGGTAATTTGATAGGAAGCTTTCTTTTTTGGTTTCAGTGATCTAGGAGAACGATGATCTCTTACAGGTGACCTACAACTTCCATGCCTACAGGGATCCTGGGTCTTGTATCCATTAATATAAGGAGACTGTGGATTTACCAAGTCCTGCAGCAAAAGGAGTAAGGACTGTAGTGGTCAGACTTTGCAAGGGGTATCACCCTCAAAAGTTAACAAGTGGAATTAAACAAGGGTGATATAAAGTAGCATGAAAGGATTTCAAGCTTTAGCTTGCTTTCTGACCTAATAAGTTCACCATAAGTGTGAAGGAATACTCCTCACGTTAATGTCAGGGCTGAGTGAAGGCTGCAGAGGTGATGTTCTTGGGAACTGCTGCTGGCAGCTGTGGACATTAGACTTCAGCTCATTCTCCCGGGCTTTCTCAGCTTTCTTCAAGAAAGACTGTCTATGCTGCTTTGGTAAAATTTTGGTTTGCTTATAAGTGGGATACAGAAATTTTCTGTAAGAGAAAATGCAAGGACCAAAGCCCATGATCATGGCTGTGGAGCTGTGACCATGTGCAGCGTCTTTGCTTAACCTCTTTGCTCTCACTGGCCACAGCGTGGCAGCAAAAGCCACACGGATTTTCTCCTGTGAAGCGGTGGCAGGAGGGATGGGTACATGTCTGTGCACACATCCCAGTTCATCATCTCATGGCCTGCACCAAATCAAGTCCAGCAGACTTGGTGGGAAGGACATAAATGCTCCTAGACATTAAGTTATGGTGGAGTGGCATGGGTTTTTGAGAAAATGATTAAACATGTATTTAGCATCAGCATGAATTAATAGGAAAGGTATAGTGAAAACTGGCCAGGTTTGGGAGCCTATGGATTTTTTTTCAGCCCATTCACACTTTTCTGGGAGAAGGAGCTGCATTTCTTAAAGTGCTTTTAAATCTTTCAGGATGAAGTCTTCAAGAACTTGAATGCTTCTTGCCTGAAATTCCACAGGGAACCCTACCAGGTGCAGGACAGAGACTGTCACCAGATCACTTCAGGTCCCAAGACTTTTTGCCTTGGAGTCTGAGCTGTAACCAACCGAGACAAGCCCCAAATGCAACCCCAAGAAGATGCTGGTTGTGCCTGTGGTCGTCTAGCCCAGCTCTGCAGGAAGGGAAGGCTGTGAGAAGCGCAGACCACAGCCAAGTTGGGACACCCTAGTTAGAGGAGCTGTTTGCTGTGCATGTGTGGAGCAAGATGTGAGGCCCGGGAGCAGAGGAGCAGCATGGGCAGACCATCTGCACGGAGGAATGCAGTCATACAGGAAAGCAGGGCAAACCACCACGGGGTGTTAAATTTGAAGCAATTTTCTTTTTTTTTTTTTTTTTTTTTTTTTTTGCCTCCCTTGTGCAGGGATTAAAGGAGACAGACTATGAATATCTTCCTTAATTATCGCCATTTCCTATGCACGGAGTAATTTACTTGGTTAAATCGGAAATAATATATTACCTTTTTATTTAAGCTCCTCATCAAATGGAGTAAGGCTGAGTCAGTCCACTGCAAGAAGGGTTTATTGAAGCAAGTCGTGCATATGTGCTATACCATATGTCAAATGCTCTATACTTAAGCTATAGTTCTTACATAATACCACAGGCCTGTTCAGTACTTTTGTTCTTTTGTCTTTCCAAGTTCATCAGAAATGATATATTACGGCTGAGATGTGTTTATCTTGGCACTATCAACAACTGGATAGAATAAAAGAGGCTGATACCTATTAAAAACTTCCTTTTTCTTTCTAATAATTTATTATAAAAGAAAAATAGTGCAACCCAAAACTCCTGGTCCATAAATCTTCACTACAGTTCTCTCCTTTAGAAGGATGAGGGGTCTTTTTGCAAGGTACTGTGGATCAAGATTAATACTTATTTGTGTCCAAGGTTGAGCACAGGACCTGAACACTGACAAAGCCTCTGCATAATCATTATTTCCAGTATGCAGCATATTTCTAATATACTTTGCAAATGACATATAATGTTGTTACACTGAGTAACTCTTGGATGGCCAGTCTCACTGAAGATAATCCTGGAGTTTTAGATATTTTAATGAATTCTTCATACAGGGATTTTCAGCCTGCTGGGTACACATGTGCTGTCTTGTGTCTGCATGCATGTCTGTTAATTCTAAGTATCCCTTGAGACAGCTATCAGGAGGCAAGAAGGCACGGAAGACTGCTTGGAAATATCTGGAGGTGCAAATAGGGTCATCTTTGTGGACATGAGGAGCACGTGGATGGGTGTGTTGGTGATACGTATGGCCTGTCCTGTTCTGTAGGTCTTTTTCTCTTGAATTGCCTGGATCCTTTTGCTCTGTCTCATTCCAGCTCTGACATGTTCCTTCTGGAAGCTGTGCTGTTTGTGTAACTAGGAGTTGAGTTCCTGGCTGCTGGGCACCCTGGGATCCCTTCTAGTGAAGGAAGGGGCAAGCTGCTACTGACAACTTGTTGGCTCCTATTCCATGTGCTTTGGAGAGTCTCCTAGGGGTTTAGCTCATAATCATAGCCCCAGTTTGTGCCATGTGCCAGTATAAAGGGCAAATCACTAACACAGGTCTGCCCAAAATACTGAAGCACCCAGAAACCAGCTTGTTAATGGCGTTAAATCCTGATGCAGAAAGACACTCCAAATATTTGTTTCTGTTTAACTCCTCTTGCAAGAAGTGCTCCTACTTTCCTGAGTACTGTGAGCTTGAGGCTTACTGGTATCTAGAGAAAAAAAGTCTTGTAACACTGGCTAACGTGATCCAACAAACTTCTCTCATCTTTAGACAGGTGTAAAGCAATTTCAGTTCAGGACAACAAGGGAAAAAACGGAGCTTTCATTTCAATAAGAGTTTTACTTTTTATTTTTTTCTGCAGAGTTCAGATGCTATGTCCACATGGAATGGAAAACCAAATAATAGGAAATAAATTTGCTGTGTGTATTTGTCACTAGCACATAACACATAGCACTCAACAGCCAAAGAAACTCATATACTTCATAGTGATGCTATGATTCGGTATTTTTATGTCAGTGAGAAGTAGAAGGTAAGAAAGAAAATATTTATTTCAGAAAAAAAAGAAGAGAGAAGGTCTTACATTGAGTCCCTTTTACAATGTTAAAAATTCTACATGCATTTTATTTTATACATGTTAAATCATATGACAGCATGAGATGCTGAGAAGAGAATAGCCTGGAGGAAAAATGACTCAGTGTTTTACTCGAAGCATGGCCATGCTCTGTGGCTATGTGCATGTGCTATTTCTGAAACTATTTTCCTTGCTCTTAAGGGTTTATCCTTGAAGGCTCTGCCTTACTATGGCTATTGGAGGAAATAAATGTTATAGTCTGCACAGGATGTTTGTAATCCACTCCTAGTGCTATAAAAATAACTTTCCCAGGTTCAATTAATTTACAAATAATCTTGATAATTTTGGATTGATGTAATGAAATTCTGGCAGACTTCTAAAAGTGCTGTCTATTTAAATACCTCTGTTGTAAACAACATATTCACTATACATCCCTACCCTTTCAGCTGAGAGACAGGATACAATTGTAAAGAAGCAGTTTATGGTCAGTTTGGGAAGTGAGAATCAATGAAGGCTTCTTTAGGTTGCAGTTAAATCCTCATTTGTGTTTTTCCTAGTTGTTGAAGTTCCAGCATTCTGGAGGCAGCAAACTGGCATGAAGTCAGACAGACCAGGCACAAAATGTCTCGGGTGCTGGCTGGAAGGGACCTCTTGCTTCTTGGGGGTTGCTAGATCTGGTGTCACTAATGATGTGGGCTGTTCCAGTCCCTTATGTTCATCTGCACGGGAATCTGCTTCCAGGGAGAACCTAGTGTATCCGTAAGGCAAAATCCCAACCCTGTTAGATGGTCTAAAAGAGGGAGAACACTCCTAATGTTCTTATCTGTTATTGTCCTGAAATGTACTGCTTTTTCTCACTTCTAGTCTCCTGTGAAAGAGATCTGGATGGGTTCTAAGGTACTGGAAGAGTTTTGTACAATGTAGAGTTTTAAGAGTTCTGAGTAACCCTGCTGTGCTCATCAGTTATAGAGCTTCCATGAGACTAGACATGATGATCGTCTTCCTCTTTCCTGATTTTAAATTTAAGCTGTTCAATGGAGGAGAAAAAAATTCAAAAAATCTTTAGATTTATTCAGGAAAAGATCCTTGTCTCCTTTTCCCTATACGTTCCCGCTTTCTCCCCATGGGCCTGTAGTTATCTTTCCATGTTACTTGTTCAATGCACAAGGTTGGAAGAACTCCCAGTTGGTTTCATTTTAGATACTGTTATAATAATTTCACACTTGGCCCTCAGCTGAATTGAATTCCTTCTCTCTTGGAAAGAAACACGCATAGGAAAATAAACAAAAGCATATACCAGCTGGTGCCCAGTGAATTGCAGACTGCTTGATAAAGTTCAAGGATGTTAAATGTTGCAACAGTACATGTGTGACTGGCATTTATGGGTGCTGGGCACCGTTTCACCTTTTTGAGCACTATATCCTGACATATTCTAATGGAGTTTTTCTCTTGCCTGGTAAGAAAGATGTTTAACTTCTCATGAACCTTCCTGATTCCCTTGATGTACCTGATACCTTTTCTTTACAGGAAATGGTCTAGATTGGTTCTTGCCTTCCAAAACACCCAGAGTGGATCCCCTTTCCAGTTCAAAAAAAAAATGTGAGTGGAGAAGAAGTTTAATCCCAGAAATGCCCTGGTTGCAGTAATTCCAGCAAGGAGATGTGAGGTCACGTGTCGACCTCAGCAGGTAACCTCTTGGGTCACTGTTGGGCCATGGATCCCTCCATCCAATTTTTCCCTCTCTATTTCCCCCTCACCTCAATCGAATGATGTTAAAATCATGAGGGTTGAGAGGAAAGTCAGTATTTTGGCATTGTGCTCCTGTGGTAAGAGATCTTGTTTCATAATTTCCTTGGTGAGTTGCTAGATCGCTGCTTGCAACATGGAAATGACGGCTGCACTAGCAAAAAAAAAAGCTTCTATAACTAATATGAGGGAATGGGGGATGAATTGTGGAGTGTTTTGGGCTCTGTTTTACTCTTGAGCAGAGAAAAATATGAAATTGCCTTTTGCTGTCTCTGAGATTTAGTAAAAGTAAGCCCTTGGTAAGGTTGCAGTGGGCTGGAATATGTCTTAGCCTGCATTGCAGAGAATTAATTTGCTTTGTTGAAAAGCAAACAGCACAAAACAGCTATACAGTCCCAGGAGGCTGTGTTGAAACTTCTGCTGTTTGTCTTCTAAATGGTCACAGAGTAAACTGAGAATTACGACTTGCCTAGGAAGCACAAGCTTTTGATAAAGGGATCACTTAGAAGTTTGTCACATCAAGCTGAAAAAAAGATGTAGGTACCTCTGGATGATCAGGAGTTCAGGACCAAGAATTTTTCTGCAGTATGAAAAAATATTTTAGAGAATCAAATAACTTTATCCATTTTGACTTTGTCTATTCATTCTCAGATACCAAATCATTTGCATAAGTTTCAGATTTATAAAGCAAATGAACAAAAATTCTCAAGTGACATTATCTTGGGACATCTTGCAATGTGATTTATAGGAAAGACACAAAAATGCATATATTATGCTAAGTGCTAGAAAGCCCTTTAAAACACCCACATTCAACAAGATGTTTTTCTTCTCTTGTTTTCTTTTGCTGTATTTTTTTTCTCCAAATACCGAAGATGGTAGGTGTCTGGGCATAAGAATCTGCTTTAGCAGTTTGGAGCCCCAACCTTTTATTCGTATCCCTGTGCAAAGCAGGATATCACTCCGTTCCCAGCTCGTGCAAATGTGTCTCTTATCAGAGGGGTGCTGGAGCCGGATGTATAAAGCACCTGGCTGCCATCTCCGGCCGTTACCTGGAAACATCATTCTCAGCTTTGTTAGTGCCCTTGGGTAAATCACCCTGAGTAAAGACCGTAATAGGGACCTGTTGAGTTTATCAGGGAGGGGAAGGAGAAAGCAAGCATGAAATGCTTTCCTGTATGCATACTCATTTTACGTAAGCCTTAAAATTGAGACGAGGGATAAGGGTTTATTTAATTTTTTAAGTAGTGCAGGAGCACAGTGAACCTATGGGGAGGATTCAGGTGTGTGGAAGTTTGAAGTGACGGTTCTATGAGTCAAGTCCTACCTCTCACTTTTACACTTGGAATTCTTCCTTTTTCAATTATTATGCCTCACTTCAGAGGCTGCTCCGTGCTTTATTACTGCTTATCCGGATTCAGGCTGGAATTTTGTCACCTCCGGAGAAAAGGGAGTGTAGCTGTGTACACAGAGACGGAGTGCTCACCTAGGCAAAGGTCTGAGCTCTATCAGTCAAAGCTTATAAAAAGACTTTCCAAGAGGGATTGGTGTGACTGGGGATTGTCTCACTTAAATTTTGCCCGTGCAACAGGCTTCTGTTGCATGCCACTGCTGCAAAGTGTGCTATCCTTTTCTAGGAAAGCAAATTAGAGTAAATTAGTAAATTAGAGCAACTTTGGAGGAGGCTTTAAATCATAGTGGCTGAGGCCTTATCCTGGTGCTTTGTGCTTCACCCCGTGCCTTGTCTATTAATGCTCCCCACGACGGCCCCAGATCTGCATCTGTATGCAGAGAAAAACCTGTGTCACTGCTGGCTCACCCTTGGAAGGGAAATCTTCATATCCCCTTTATAACAGCCAGCAAAGAGTGAGAATAGAATCTTTGCTGGGGAAATGTGCATTCATCAATTACTGTAACCCAGCATTACTGTTTATATTCTGAAGGGCATAGACTAACAAAAAAAAATACTGGAATAGTTTTTCCTAGGTATTGTGCTTTTAGATGCAAATGTATCAGTTCCTGAAGCTGTTGAGGATTTCTTTCCCTTAACTTCCAGCAATATACAGTCAACCCCAGGAAAAGCAGGCGGTTTCCACTTTCTCCAGCTGCAACAAATATTGGTCACTGCCAGAGGCAGGATGGGGAAATTGATGGATCAGTGGAATCATCCACTACCAGAAAATCCACCGCCGCGAAAATAGCCAGTTATTCTTGTCATTTCCTTGTCCTGACACAATTTCCTGTCCTCCCGTTAGGCTCTTCTGAAGATTGCCTGGATGACAGATCTGCTTTGAAGACTGTTCAGCCCCGGTGCCAAGCACCTCTTCTGCAGAACGTCAGTGGAGAGCAACAAACTGGGAGCTGGAGTAGGAGCTGCACTTACATGGAAAGGCTTTGATCAGTCTTGGCCCACACCCAGCTGATGGGTGGTGCGGACACGGTTAGTTTTTAACTCCTGATCATGTCAAAGCATAAGAAATATACTTTGCTTATGAGTTTTATCACATCTGCTCTGGATTTAGTGTCCTGCTTGGAGCTGAACAGGAATGGGGAGCAGGGAGCTGTGGAGCGGGGCCAACCCCAGCTCCAGATAGTCAGGATGGGCCTGAAGCAGGTGAGGGAGGAAGGTGAATGAATTTGTTCAATAGGGTTCTGCAAGTGCAGTTTATTTTGCCAAAAGTGGATTAATAAGATCTCCCAGCTGCAGCTCTGCTGGCAGATCTGAGAGTGATAATATCTGGCATAGGCTGGTGGCAAGCAGATGCAGTTGGTAACCTTGTTGGCAAGTACAGCTGCAATTGCAAAAGGAAGAATAATTTAATGCAGTCTTTAATGCTGCGATAAAGACCTTTGGGGAGCCATAAACTAACAGTTGCAAGTGTCTGTGACAGCTGGGCCTGGCTTTGCAAAGACCCAGACCTTTAGCACGTCATCATCAAACCCTGTTAACTAATTTTAATTAGTTATGGTAGTTCTCAACTTGCCACTAGTCACTTTTGGATTTTATGTATTTAAAAAAAGTCTGTGGAAATAAAAGACTAAAAGGCCCTTAGATTTTTTTAAAAATTACTATTATTGTTATTATTAACAAGCAATACTGCTTGTAAAAAAACGCTTGTAGCCTAAGTGGGGTTCTTTAAACTTGTGGCCTTGTCTACATGGAATCTCTTGCTCTGGGCCAGTACCCTTAATATTGCATAAATCATTTAACATCCAGAAATGTGTGCAAGACTAATATCTCATACTGCCAGCAATTCTAGCTACTCTGAGGATGCACATTTCTGAAAGATTAGTTAATACAGATTAAGCCTCCTTTGCTTCTAGATGATAACTTGAGATTAGATTTGTTTGTGTTTTTTTTTTAGTACTGTAATGAAGTGGCTAGTAGTAGAAATTAAAATGATAAGCTATTTTTCCCATGTTTGGGTCAGTTTTGTGGGATGCAAAGCTTGTTTCGTAGATATCAATTATTAATGAATTTACCTAAGACTCTTTTGCATTCAAACTTCTTATGCATGAGGCTTCTGCCTTTCCTTCAGCTATCCCTGCTCAAAACTTAAAATCAAATGCCACTTCTCACAGAGGTAGACCAAGGTATGAAAGTACCCTCTGGAATGTATGCTTTTCTGAACTTAGCCATGGAGTACTTACTTGGTATCCCAGAGTCTGGAATAGAGTTTACAGCTCTTAAATTTATGTTTCTGGTTTTCTTGATCCAGTACTTCTATAGAGCATTTGTTACCTTTCTGAGTATTTGCATGACCACAGGAAGATCAAGTTAGCAAGGGAGACTATTACACATATAATGTACATCTTTGCACTACTTCTGGGATGGAAAAAAAATGGATTTTCAACTGATTTAAAATCTCATTGTTTGCATGGGAAACACATAGCCTTCTGCAGCACTGTTCAGAGAACTTTGTCAACAGAATGACCAGGGAGTCCCTTACAAAGTGAAGCCTATTTAAAAATGAAGCTGTAATTAAAAGTAATAAATCGTGAATTGATAGCACAGCTGTATTGCATCTTCATTCCCTCTCACCAGGTACAGCTGGTCACAACAGAGTCAGCACTGAATGCCAAAAACTGGCTCAAAATGGTTGAGAAAGTCCCATACTCATGTGGGCGCATGATTCAAAAAGCAGAGCAGAGGAAATGCAAGGTGGTGATGGTTTCATTTCTTGGGGTTTGAGCTCTGGTTTCAAGATGTCACATTTCCGCTATCAAATGGGAAGGTGCTCAATGATACCTTGGATGCAGAAAGCAGAGAATCCAGCCATAAAGCACGTCTAACTTTTTTTCTAGCCTACAGGTGAATCATGGTGTTTAATGGGAGGAAAATGATGGTTTCCAGGGTAGTTTGCTGGTGCCTTAAATGTCCTAAAATCTTGAATGGATTTATTTGTATAGTTGCACAGGGTGACTTAAACCATGCATCCAGTTAGGTTTGCATCCTGGAAGCAGCTCACTGCAACTGGTCTTGGAGAGCAAACTTATCCTCAGGTCTCTTCTAATCCTGCCTGTCAACCAGCTGCTCAGCTGCACGGAAAATGAACTTCCAGATCTGTGCTTTTCTCTGAAGTTGGAGTTCTGGGACTTAGCTGTCCGTCTTTGGAATAAAAGAAATAAAGAGCAGCAGTTATTCATTAATGAAATTTCAAAATGTCACATTTTCAAAAAGCATTTTAGCCATTGAATAGCCTTGCAGAATTATAGCCCCAAGCCAACAAATGCCTAAACCAGCCTACTAAGTAAACTTCTCTAAGCAAGTCAGCAATGCTGGTGATAAATAGGTGGATACAAATAGAATTGCTTAAGAATAGGTAAGGGTTTAAGCATTCAAAGCTCTAGATATTTGTGCCATTGAGCATGTCTTCCCGTAGGTGGGATAGGAGATACTTAGAGGAGAATACACTGAAATGTGTTTTACTTGGTGAAACTGGTGTTACTAGATGTGCTACCTCTGAGGTCAGAAAGAAAGAACTAGTTTTAAACTGAAGAACCGTGCTTATTTATTTACTTATTGTATTTGACCAGGATCTCCCTGTGTCCCTGTACCCTGGAGTCCACATTTGCCATCCTCTTGACCCTGGGAGGTGCTGCTGGAAATGGGCTGTGCAGAGGAGCTCTGGATGCTAAAACATCTCTCATTCTGACTCAGTAAAGAGTTATAACAAGAACTGATGAGGCCATAAGGTAGGCTTTAATTAATTAATTAATTAATTTGAACAATCTGGAAAAGAAAAAATAATGGTGAGGGAGAAAAGTCACAGGTCGCAGTCCTGTGAGTGACGGCTGAGCGGGAGCCTGGCTCGCTGCGCTGCTGCATCCGCTCTTGACGACTTTGGCCAGGCGTTTCCCATTGCTTCCCTTTAATCCATGCATTGCAGCCCCGTAAAGTTATCATACGAAGTGAGAGCATTTTTTGGAATTAATAAAAGAGCACCAGCACTTGTTGAAAATATCACTAGTCAATGTGAATGTTATCAGATAGGTGTCTTGCTTCAGCTATAAGGACAGGATAAGTGGTGAGGAGCTCTGGTTTTTAACCTATCATTTGAAGCTCGGTTTTCTCAAAAATAAGTTTTTAGATGCCCGTGGGTACATCAAATAGCTGAGTGATGACAAGTACGTCAAATATGGGAAAACTCCAGCGAGTGGCAGGATGATGAGTCACCAGGTCCACAGGCCTTGACAGGAGCGGGAAGGCAGATGCAGCTTCCCGCTCTGGGCACTGCTTTGCAGGCCGATGTCTCAAGATCAGTATTTTTATTTTATTTTTTTTTTTGATTTTCATCTCCAGCACAGTACCCTGTAAGTATGTGCTGTTCAGAGACAAAATAAGTAGTGATGAAGGCCTGATGGCATCAAACAGGGATGCACATGGCCCTGGTGATGCGCCTGCTGCCGGGGTTATCACCAAAGACACCTGAGCCTTTCTTCAGCACCTCAGTACAGCTACTCGATGTACAGGAGTGGAAAATCTCTCATGCTCATCTAATCTTTATAACTATATGTGTCGTACTTGGGCAGCCTTGTAATGGTTTATTGACCTTTTCTTTTTTTTAATATTTATTTAATTACAGCAAGCTTGCTGTTTTGCAGGATGCAAGAACTTTGTACCTCTGTTTCTCTCATTGCACCCCAAAAAACCTTTTTACCTTTTGTTTTGGAAGAGGCAAGCTAGTTTTTTTAAGCACTTTGAAAATCAATTGTCTTTTCTAATAGATTATGCTTGAACATATTTATAGCTTTTGGTGTCTTGGCTGTCATCTTTGACAAAACATGTGCATGAGCCCATTTTTATGCTGCCCATTTTGTGACATCCGAGAATGAACTGAAAATTTGTATTTTGAATACTAGGTCATTCATGTTCCAGAAACTGCCCAGCTATTTAAAAACAAAAGGAGGAGAAAAATAGGAAACGGTACAAATTTTCTTCCTTCTGTTTTCAGCCAGCTTTCTGTTCTCAGCTTACTTTCCCCGAAGTCATTTATTTTTGATTGCATGAGGTGAATAAAGTTGCCCTACTCAGCACTGAATATGACTTGGGGGGGTTGTGTGTACTCTAGGAGTAACTGTATTTCACATAATCGTGATTGCAAAGGACTGATGAATTCAATGATCCAGCACTTGCACATTATGGTCTGGCCATTCAAATGTGTTTCGCAAGTCAGGAGGCCAGGTAAAGTTTTTGCCAGCTTTGGCCCTGCTATAAGCTTGCTGAGATATGTGAGCAAAAACTCTTACTGAGCTCCTTGCTTCCGTGTTTCTGTGCAAATTTCTGCTTCTGAGAATGGAGTCATGGAAATCACACTGTTTTTCCCCATGTCCAAACATTCATCCGGTGGTTAGTGGAATAATTCCTTATGCTTCGGCAAACCCACGTGCATGACGACTGCTCTTTTGCAATGGCACAACGTGATTGCGTCACTGGTTTCAGTAAGCAACAGGAGACGAGTATTGCTCCTTTAGCGTGCTCTTATATACGGTGCAATTCCCAAAGGTATGGGATGCAAATATAATCCTTCACAAGGGTGTGTTTTTTTTCCTATTGCTCTGCACCTCGTTAGCAGTATTAACCTCAATGGAAGTTAAACATCACCAGGTGTGAGCAGGAGGGAGCAGCCATCCAGGAAGGCACTTGGCGGAGAGGGACATCTGCGTGGAGCTCGCTGGCTTGAAAACGGGCTTCCAGGTGCTGCTCAACTTTCCAGGCTTCAGCGTGTCCCGGGAAAGCTCGTGGGGCATCAGCTGCCGGGCGAGGTAAAGTCGCTGCCCTCTGTTTTCCTGCCTGAGAAAAAATGCATCCGTGAGGATTTGAATGCTTGGGAAAGGTGGGTGCTGCCGGGGCAGGATGCTCAGGAGAACCAGGAAAGGTGGGTGGCAGGGATGCCTAGGGGGGTGCATGGGAGAGGCAGGTGCCTGGGGGAGCAGGTGCTCGGGAAAAGCGGGTGCCGTGCTGGGGGATGCTCGGGAAAGGCGGGTGTCCCGAGGTGGGATCGGGAGGGGAGCTCGGGAAACAGGGATGTCGGGGAAGGCGCGGGCGGGGGCGG
>JAVCKT010023483.1:9991-43919 GCA_032273925.1 Rhynchotus rufescens
TGGCTTATGTAGGTTTAACTCTGCATAAAACTTAAACCAACTTAATATCACTTCTAATCTTATATCTGTTCTCTATGTGTGACCTCTTTAAATGTGCCCATTGGAGAAAATGGATGTAGATGAGATGTGTAAAAGCAGCTTGACCAGAAGCCTATGGTAAAGTTGGGGCCAGGTCTCCCAGACATCTGCCTTAACCTTGAACTGGCCCTTTCCAAGTAGCAGAGACAGAAATATCATCTCCTTCCCAGGAGATGGTCCTGCTAACTAATTGAGCGATGTGAGACGAAAGGCTGTTCATCCCTAATATGTCCTCTGAATAAAGAGTGGATTAGTCTTCAGGTTGTTAATCTTGCATCTAAATGAGTCCTAAATTAATTTACAATGTTAATGAGGGTGAGTAAAAATAATGTAGTATTCACTGTTAGTTCATATCACTCATCAAACAGGCATTAAAAATAGTAAAGAAGATCCTTTTAACTGAGAAACAAGGCTGCACACGGTGCTTTAGGAGGAGATGGTGCTGAAAACTCAAGCAGCAAGGGAGAAAGCGATTGAGCAAAGGCAACGTATGCCCTGGCATTCCTGGCATGATCTGTTCTTTGCAGACACAGCCCGTCTCACAGCTCTCACTACATGCACACATTCAAAAGCCAATTCAGGCACTGCAGCTTCTGCTGCCCTCCACAAAGCAGAGGTAACCAGTTTCTTAGGAACTGCAAAGACAGAATTTGAATTTGTGTCTTGTTCTGCACTATTCCCAACATACAAGCTGCTATTTGCCTAGAAAGTGTAATGAAAACTGGTTAGAGGGGCACTTTAACTATCTGTTTAGTAAAATCACAGCCACACTCCAGTCTCATCCATAATGGAAAGGAGCAGAATGTGGCAGTCTCTGTAACAAGGATCCTGTGACAGCAAAGGACACATTGACAGATGGGCCACAATTGCTGCTTGCTCACTAACACTGTAGAATTAACAGGCACATAACTGTGTTGACTTTGGAGCTTCAATTATCTCTTAATGATGAAAAAATTCTCTGTTGATCTTGATTTTTTATGTAGTACATGCACAATTGTATAAATGACAGTAAAGTTATCTACACTACAGGTGTACATCCAAACTCTCTGTATCGTCTTTGCTTTTCATTTCTTGGTTGCTTTTCCCAGAAGGAGAAAGGGTGATGCTGGCTGATATCAGCCAGAGATGATCAAGCATCTTCTTGTCTGCTTGAGCTGCGCAGCTGTAATCAGTCAATCCTGTTATAAGCCAAACCATTCAAAAAGTAGTTGCTTTGTGTGGAGCTGGACAGGAGCAGCCAATTGAACCTGGAAAAGCTAGAGCTGAGACATAAATAAAACACAAAGATTGGGAGGAGGGAGAACTGGATTTATAAAAGTATTTCAGATTAGTGTTATTGAAATCATATTTCTTCCTGTATATACTTAGACTGTAGGAGTGGTGACCCAATGTTGCACTTCGGTTTTCCCTGATTTTTTTTCCATTCTTTCTGCATTTTTTTTAATCTCTTTGGCTGCTTTCCTTACCTTTGGATGTATTTTGCCTTTGTGTCTCTTGCTACTGTCTCTTTAGCAGAACAGAGCTCTAATAAGGATAGTGCCTGGCTGTCCATACGGTTTGTCCTTTGTAGATCTCCGGATATTTTATATAGGAGGGATAATGAGGCTTGCCCTTTTCTGCAGATGGGGATGCTAAGAAAGCCAGATGGGAGAAATGACCTGCCCAAAGTCACACAGCAGGCCCAAGGCAGAGCCAGAATGAGAATTATGGTCTGACTTCGGAACACACAGAATTCAAGCACGTCAGACCTGGAGATTTGTTCCTTGTTATTGGGCCCACTAATCTCGCCCAGGCAGCTTGGGCTCACAGGGAGGTGACTAAAACAGGGGGGACTTTTGAAAGCAGAGACTGAGCCATTGAAGGGAGCTTAGGACTGGGATTCCATTGAAATGCAGAGGGAAGAGGTGTCTCTCTCCAGAGAGAGCACAGGGTTATCATCAGGGTAAACTAAAGTTCGTGCCATTAAATCGGAAGCAAGGAAGTATAAGGAATGAGAAGGTCTTTTTAAATATGAATCATCACAGATACGTGGGGCTCTGAAAGAATCCTTCCTGCATGGAGAGCAGTGGGCCTTCAGTCCCTGCTTTTCCTGGGAAGCCTAGGAATGCTAGGGACTTTTTAAAGTCTTGTCATGGGCTCCTTTTTCCTGTAAAGGTCAAAACGTGTGTTCATTCTAAAAGCAAAACCTTTACCCATCCGAGTTCTCCATCTGCTGACTCTACCTAGTGTGTTCTTGCAAACATGTTTGCAGCAACTTCTCCTTATATTGGAACTCCTCCCGTGGCTCTTGTGTCTCCGGTGTCTGGATCTGGATCCATTCTGTGTGTCCGATGCCATTGTGGCCCAGGAGGCAGGACAAAATGCTTTGCAGTTGTTCTTTGCTGTTTGTGACTGCAGGTGCTGTGGACAACCATTCCCTGCACAGAGCAGGTCAAACGCTGTGGCCTTCTCCTTCCCCAGTCATGCTAAGTGCCCGTGACTCCGGGAGACTTCTCTGCAGCTTTTGGACTCTGAAGACCATGGCAAGGTGGAGATCTCTTTTTGCCAAAAGGAGATATTCAAAGTCATGTAAAGCAGGAGTAAAACCCTTATCCCCATTTCTCTTCCCCTGGCATTCTGCAGCATGATGCTGAGGTCTGGGGGATTAAGACCGTTTGCATAGAACTGAAGCAATAAAAATGAAGAAGCCAAGCTCTGCATTCCAATAATGTGCCTGGAATAATGTTTGGGATGAGGATAACAAGGAGAACTTCTGTCTAAATTGATCCTCCCTTATCCAAAGGAGCCAAACAAGTTCCTTATTTGAGCCACAGCAAGTGCTGATATAGAATCCATGAGGCCTTTTCTTTGGTTAGGAGTCTGAGAACATCTTAATTAATGCCTGTTTTTAATGTATGGCTGAAAACTGGCTCAGGTGGGAATCCACATACAGACTCACAAACTGAAGCCAGTGCTTCAGATCCACATGGACTGAAACACCATCCATTTTCCAATATGCAATCCCCACGCAAGAGCATTTTGCAATGTGATTTAACAGAAGATTTGGCTGCTTTCCTCCTGCAGGCAGGTCTTTTACTTAACCAAGGCAGAGCAAGCTGAAGGAGCCCGGAGCCTGTTTATTGGCATCGTAAGTCTGTGATTCCACTTTACCCTCCGCAATAAGGGTACCTGATTATGCTAAGAAGTCTTGGCAATCTGAGCATCTGATTCATGCAAGCAGGTAAAGCTATTTGGAAACCCTTTTGCAATCAAGAAGGAAAAGTGTTGTCTTGAATCAGTAAGTAGGTTATGGGAAAATGCATTTGTACCCTAGCCCCAGTCTTCCTTAAATTAAGGACTAAACTATAAAAATGCCATTTACAGTGTGCGCTCTGCCTAGACAGTCCTGGA
This sequence comes from Rhynchotus rufescens, assembly GCA_032273925.1. Taxonomy (NCBI): domain Eukaryota; kingdom Metazoa; phylum Chordata; class Aves; order Tinamiformes; family Tinamidae; genus Rhynchotus; species Rhynchotus rufescens. The sequence continues at coordinate 13,460 of JAVCKT010023483.1, forward strand.
CTGCAAAGTAAATACTCTTTGCTGGGGATGGAGGAGAAGGAGGGATGTTCTTACCTCTCACTAAGAGCAGGTTAAATGCTTGAGGCATTGAGGCACTTCACCTTTTATTGCACCTGGCCGCAAATGATTGCAGGCTTCCAAAGCAGGGAAACTCTCTGGATTGTCTTGTCTTCATTAAGATCTTGATTTTATAATTCCATGGCCAATAACATAACATAACAATTTATTTTCACATCCTGTCTCGCTGCTTTGCAGAAGGAATGTTTGCCCTGGCTGGTGGCCTCTCAAGGGAGGTATCTGGGCTGCTTGTTGCAAGAGCAGCGTGCAGTCATGCTGCCTGTGGCACGTCTGTTCTGTAAGTAGATGTTGGCCCCATTTTCCCTAAGGCTGTAGGTCAAGCACCTCTTACCAAGGTTGTGTTTACTTCTGTAATTTAGTATAATAATGAAGGAAAGATTTCCCACAGATACTAAAGAAATAGCTCTCATTCTGCCCAGGGTTCACAAGGATTTTAATGTAGCCTTCACATCCACAGTACACACGTTCTTCAAGCCTCTGAGTTTCACTCTAGCCATTTTTAGTGACTCTTTTTCTTTTTTTTTCTTTTTTTTTGGTATCGTGTGGTGCTCTTAAACAACATTTTACTCTTAATGCCAGCTGAGCAATCTAATGTAGGAGACATCAGCAGTGCGTTGTGTGCATGATAGTTCACAAGGGCTAAATTTGCTGCCTTTATTTATTTTTTAACACCTAGTGGAGACTCCTGAAAGAGGGAGATAAGCTTCTGAGTTACATTAACAGTTATTTTGGTGGTGTTATATAATGGCATAAACATACAATGACTACCCGTTAGTGGAAGAGAGAGGTATGTACTTACATTTAAGTTCTCACATTAAGTTACTGTTTTTCCTCCCCGCTCTGCAATGACACTAAAAGCTGTTTGGATTGAGTGGGAAGCCTGCTTGGCTTTGACACTTGCTTTTCACTGAGCCTCTAAGTCTAATTTTCAAGTGTGGTGAGCAGAGAAGTATTTGCTTATGGTAAACTCAGAAGGAGCTCTGCCTTCCCTCTCTTTATGCCATGTGGACCTGTGTGTGCACTTGCTACTGATACCCATTGGGTCTTATTTAAAGCTCAATGTTAGCCCAGAGGGGTATAATTTTTGCCTTGGCTTTAAGGGAAATTAGATCAGGGTCTTCATGAACTGAGCAAGAAAACAGAACTGACGGTAGTGCATTTGGTGTAATGTGCTTCACTCCAGGGAGCCAGAATGTTTTTCTCTCTGCAAGGATTTATTTTAAAATTCTTTTGGTTTTGTGTTGATTCCTTCTCCCCCCCACACACACACCTTAGCAACTCTCATTTTCTTATAGCTCAAACCTGCAGTTCTGCAGGGCAGACCTGAGATCAGGTGGGGAAGAGGTCAGGCTTGGTCTGCATCTGCTGGGAAATTTCCAAGTTAACTTGGTAGAGGTGGAAGCGTGGCTCTTGGAGCAGGTGTTTGCTTTGGGAACTGTCATTCCAATAGACCCCGTAGCCGGCAGAAGGCGAAGGAGTTCTGGTGCAGTGCAGATACCGTCTTTGAGAGCAGCTTTGCTCTCGGCTGTCAGTACAGAAGACATCTAGTAGCTTCTGAGTTTCAGCAGGGGTTGCCAAGATTCCTCTGTATAGACCCTTGCCCTCTTGGAAAGGAGTGTCTGCTTTGGCGACACAGAAAACTGACTCTGAAAATGCATTTCAGGGCATTTATTACCTGCAGCTTGTCTGGACGCAAGCCCCGCTTTCCTGGCGGTGTCCGGCGCCGTCAGCAGCCTGCCGAGCGGGATTCCAGTTACCGTGAATGTGTGGCTTGCACAAACGGGGTGTTGCTGCACCAGTTCATAAGGAGTCTCCCGTGCCCCCTCTTCCCTTTCCTCCCACACACATGCACATATTCCCATCCTAAAACACTTAATTTGGAGAAATCTTTGCCCCATCTGCAAGAGGAATGCAGTTCAAAACTGTACTGCTGTCGTGCTGTGCACCCTCCGTGCCACCAGCCTCTAGATAACTCTTAGATTGGGATCAGTGACAGCTCTTGCTTTCCATGTAGTAAAACTGTGGGACTTCGTGCTGCATTTATCAGAGATCCTCAAGGCTGTTGCCAGGAATATTGTTGCAGCAACTGAAATGTGCTGGGAGAACAACCATAGTCCTCTTTGGTACTTACAGCATGTTGGTTTTCTCTGCTTTTTTGGTTGGCACGTGCAGTGCTCTGGAAGCAGCGTGAAAAAACCCACCCACAGCACTAGAGCAGTGCCAGTGTGCTGGGCATGGCCCAGCTGCTCCCAGCAAGTACTGGAGGTGGCTGCCACGCCAGGCCACTGTGCCCAGCGAGCTGCCCCATTGCTCAGCCTCAAATACCACCAGTAACAAATGGGGCCCCTGGCTGCTCCTTCAGGGCGCTGGAAATCTGGGCTGTGCAAGGTGCTTTAGCGATCCCTGTGCAACCGAGCAGAGCTGGGTTTGGTTTAAGCTCTTTTTTAGAAACAGCCTTCATCTTCACAGGGGTCGTTTAGGGTATTTACATGCTTAAATCCCTGATCGTGACTGGAAATCAAAGTAATTAAATGGCAAAAATTGAACCAGTAAAATTGTTCAGGGCAAGTGGTGAGCCCAGAATTGGTGACTGAGTTGAGAACCCTTTAAAAGCCTGATTCTAAAAATAGGTATTAGTTCAGAAATGTTGATGTCAAGAGTTACTGTGGTGAGAAGCATACAAGTGTTTGGCAGGATAAATCCATCTCCTTATAGATTGCCTTGAAGGTAAAACTGCACTACAGGAACACAAAAATGTGTAGCCTTTATTTATTTTATTTATTTATTTATTTCTGTTTTGTTTTGGTTCTCAGCTGACTTTTTCTGCCATCAGTACATTGCTCATAGGACACCCCCCAAGCAGGAAATCTCTGAAGCAGCGCTGCGATGTGTAAAACTAAAGTTACGACTACATTGCTGTAGCTTACAATGCCAAAATTAAATGATCAGCTTTATAGTTGCATTTGCTTAGTCATTTGGTCATGTGGAGAGGGCCACTTGGTCATGTAAGAGTTGCTTTTACAAGTTTCCTATAAAATGTGAGATTTTCTGTCAAAGAAAAAAAATAGCAAAACTTCTTTGAGATATTTGGCTTTCCTAATATCAGTCATGAAATGATGTCAAAAAACAAGGTCATGAGATGGGCATAATGATGCCCAACAAACTGGGAATTTGTTGGCCACAGAGTGACTGTCAAAATACAGTGCAGAAAGTCAAATGCAAGGTGCTGGGGAACATACAGGCCACAAATAGGAGGCTAAACAGGGAGCTCTTCTTCAGCTGACTACCATGGTGTAATTTTAGCCCAGGACTAACCTATGACAGACATTTTAGGTGTGGATATAATTAGACATCGTAGGTGTGGGTGCAATTAGCTTAGGTGTGGATGTAATTGAAAGGGGAAACACATGAAGGATAAAAATTGCTCCAGTGGAAGTTGCAGCAGGGCTTGGGAGGGTGGTCTGTGCCGTGGTGCAGGTGCTAATGTTAAACCCTTCCAATGGCCTGGACAATGCAGTATGTGATATATTGTGCTGAGAATATGTTTGCATCAGGTATTAAAGACACATTGTTTGTTCTTATAGAACTTTTTTCTGTGGTCATAGTTGAGAAACTACAGCCTTTTGTCTAATCGCCAAAGAAATAAACTGCTGGCAGCAGCGTGACGTTGTTCCCCTCCGGATGGGAGTCTGGCAGTACCGCAGTGCTTGTAAGGCAGCTCAGCTGCCGTCCTGGGATATTTTGCTGGTGCCTTGTCCAGGGAACAGAACGGGATAGACCGTGACCACAAACCGACCTCAGATGGCCCCCGAGTCATTGTCTCACCTTCTGCATATTTAGACCTGATGGAAATGTTTGGGTTTTTTGTTAGCAATCCCAGGATTCACCAAACAAACCGGAGCACCAGAAGTTCTGCAGGATCTTAAGGAAAAATTTCTTAACATTGACTGTGACAGAGCCCTGGAACAGGCTGCCAAGACAGGTTGTGGAGACTCCTTCTCTGGAGATCTTCCCAACCCGCCTGGATGCCGCCCTGTGCTCTGGGTGACCCTGCATGTGCAGGGCGGTTGGACTAGATGATCTCTAGAGGTCCCTTCCAACCTTAAGGACTCTGTGATTTTATGATTCCATTAATGTACCTGATGATGCCTGAAGGCCTTGAGCTTGCAGACTTTGAGCACTGCAGTATTCAATTCAACACATATTTTTCTAGTAGTACTCATTCAACCAAAATTTAGGAGTTACCTTACATGTACTTCTTCCTTTTTGAAGACACAGCATTTTCTTGGTCCTTTTGGCATCTCCTCCGATGCCACCAGCATCGTTCTTGGGCCGTGCAGCGTGGGCTGGCTGAGCTCACTGCCTTGGTGCACGGTGATGGCCACGGGGCTGTTTCTGGCCTGAGACGAGCAGCAAAACCAGCAGCTCTGCTCCATCTCCTCCGAATCCCCTTCCCTGCAACGGAGCTGTAAGCCAGTTAGCCGGACTGTGGCCTCTTTGTTCATTTAGGAAGAACAAGCTGGGGCACTGCAGGGTTTCTCCAGTGAATACAACCTGCAGCTACTGGGAGCTCATATTTAGAAGTTAATTCCTGCAGTGGAATAGTTGTTTATTTATGCATTTCCTTTTAAAAACAAACCAAGCAGACCTGAAGTCTGAGGAAAGCTCTGGGATAAGAACATGTCTTTCTTGTAGCAAGTTTCCATGAGTACCAAGCATGTGAAGCCCTTGATTCCACCATAGAAAGGAGGGGAAGCACTTCCTGCTCTATTGTTTTTCTTAGGAAGCTGCTGCTGTTGGTAAATTAGATGTAGCAAAGAATTTATGTGCAATACACAGTATTTCCAGTGGTCTTCTTTTTCTCCTGTTTTCTCATTGCTGCAGGAAGTGGGCATTGGGATGGATTCCTTCTTTGAGATGGAGTAGCTCCTACTGCATATTCGTATGTGGTTTGAAATTGAAGTGTTAGTTGAGGGGATGCAAGATGAGTAAAGAGGGTGGTAAAAATGGCTTTAGAATGAAAACAGTCCTCGTCCTCCATCTCCAACTGGAAATAAGGAAGCTTATTTCTCTTCGTACCAGGCCCCAAATGGTGCATCATTCCAAAAAGATTTGAAGTATCCTGTTGCTAATTAAATCTAGTCCATGTTAATCAAGGCAGATTTGAGGACCAAGGGGTTTAGATTATTCTGCATTATCTCAAGAGCTTTCGGCTGGTGTTTCTTGGTGTGTTTAAGTGCAGGCTTGTGGTCAGAAAGGCTTTGTGGGCCAAGGTGCACAAAGCTCTTCCTGCTGTACAGAAACTCGCCTCTGGCCACGGGCTTTTACCGTCTTCCTGGGACTCGCACTGCTGAGGGGGAACTTGGATCAGGGAACTCACTGGAAAAGAACCGGCTTCGTTTTCAGCCCACAACAATTCTCCAGTTTTGCTCTCCACTGGCCACACAAACTCTAGCACTGGCACAGGAGAAAGTCTAAGATGAGGGAAAGGTTTGGACTGATCCTTTCAGCATCTTAAAGTGATTATGAAACCACAGGCTGGGGGAATTAAAAAACTGCCTTCCCTCCAGGGAGTGAGCCCTGCCTAAACTCTGGTTGGGATTCCTCTGGACCTGGCTAGATTGCAGCTTAGCTTGGCAGTATCTCTGTGGGCCTCTTCTCATCAAGCCCTTGAACTTACTTTCTTTTCAGTCATATTCTCAAACAGATTTCAAAATACTCACTGCATAGGAAAGCCTCATATGGCTCCTGCGAATGATAGCAGCATTTTTGCTGTCCTTCTCATCCTTTCTCTCTCCTGCAAAACCCCTGGCCCATTTTTGGGCTGAAACTGCCCATGACTGTTGGTTGTTTGAGCTGTGGCTGCCTAACTTGAGACCCTTAATGGACACAGGAGGTGAAGCCCTTCTGTAGGGTCTGAAGAGGGCACCCAGCATTTGCTGGGCCTGGTATCACAGCTGCAGTGTGAAAATAAAGATTGCCAGGGGAGGATGCAGAGATCGCCTGCTTCTGCAATAGCAGGGCAGAACTACTGACCAAGGCACCCCCTCTAGGATCTTCACTCTAATTCAGGACTGACCAGGATGAAAACAAATCTGCTCTAATTGGCAAGTTAATGAGCTTTTCCTGCCTGCACAGTGGTAAACAAAGCCGTGTCCCGTGCTGTTTGGGCTGGGAGGCTGCAGTCAGCCAGAAAGCGGGGGAATTTTGTCCCACTCTGTTAAGCTGCAAAGTCCTCACACCCTCAGTCAGGTATATCGGATGCAGAAGAAACAGCAAGAGAACCCCGTCCCTGTGCAGGGATGAGGACTAAAGCTCCTTGTTTAGAAATGTAACTTGGTCAATCAGTAGCATACTAATAATCCATTAGCTAGTCAATCTGGTGGAAATAAAGAAGATGCAATTTTCGCATCTTAGATTTTTTTTTCATTAAAAACAACATGGAAATAAGTGTACCAGTCCAGACCAAAGGTCCTTTAATAAGTTATCCTGTCTGTGATTGGGATCAATATTACATGTAAGGCCATGGTGAATATTCCCTGGTATACCTATATTGAATTTCACAGCAGCCAGTCTTACTTGATGCCACCTGGTCAGTCTTCTGTGAGAGCAGGTGATTGATACTCCTTATTCTGTGCTACACATGGTGTTTGATCTCTTGTATAGCCCCATCAGTCATCTCTACTCTGTTTAATACTTCCTTCTAAAAGGACCTGCTCTGTCCTTTTGACAGTTCTTGTTGCCCTACTCTGTACTTTTTCCAGTAATAACCTTTTATGTTATAGGATGCAGCAAACCTGGGAGTACTAAAACGTGTTCACAGGTGGAGAGGTGATGATCTCCGTAGTCGCTAGAGCTTCGTAAGCAGTTACAGCTAAACAAAAGCCTTGACTCTCACATCCATGGAATCAAATGGGAGTTTTTCTGTTGGCTTCGGTCAGGAGTCTGAATCAAGACACTGCCAAAAACACACAAAAAATTTCTTTTGATTGCTACCTACATGTTATAGCATGAGGCACTTCTCCAGTAGAAGGATCATCTCCTTGATGTTCAGGTTGCCCAAAGCCCTGAAAACGCTGGTATCTGTTACCACTGTCATTCCCGAAGTGAAAAGCAGAAGGTGAGTACCGCTGCTCTGGCCTTTGCTTACTCGTGTGTTATCTCCCTTTGGGGATTTAGCTTTTAAAAGAACTATTTCTGCCAGCTATTGCCTGGGCTGTGAGGAGCAAGGAGTGTTTCTGCAGCCCCAGGTACCAACACACAGACAGCGAGGGAAATGCGCCTCACGTCTGTAACATCACATATTAGCACTATATAAATCAAGACACATGCACTATGTATGGCAATTCTGACAGTAGCTATGTGTCTGTGACACTGGTTAATCTTTGCCCAAGACTGTTTTTCTCAATTAGTGTGTTATTTAACTAAATTTCTGGTTATTTTTATCTGGCTTTGTGTTTTCAAGCAGTGCATTTCCCAGCAAATCCCTCTGAAGCAATTATTCTTGTACGCTAAGGTGAACAAAGTGATCTTTCAGGATATCCTTTGCTGGGAATGTAAGAACTAATTCTTGGAAGAATCTGTTTTCTGCAGTGAGGACAAGGGCTGGAATTATCAGTATTTGGTTCTTCCCCGTGTGATGTTGAGCCGCCCATGAACTTGCCAGGAAGACTCTGGTTTTAGGCCTTGTCTCCCCTTATAAGTGTGTTATCGTAACCAGGTTGTGACACCTCTCTAACCCTGTCACAGCAAATGAAATTGAGCAGCATCGTAGAGCAGATGTCTCAATGTAAATGTGTATGTCAACTGTGTGTGCATATATTCATCCGAAACAAGCTGCTTACATTTCATAGAGCTTATTCTAAGGAAAAACTGGCACATTTTGGTCACTGTGGAGAGGACAGGATGTAGTGGAACCTGAATGAGAATCTGCAGGGAGAGGAACCCAGTGCAGAGTGTTCTGATGGAGAGAGACCAGGGCAACCCAACTGCTGTGAGCAACCTTCCAAAACGCCACATTTGTCCTCAGGAATTTGCTAAGGACACAAGCACATGGGCACGAGGCATTTGTGCAATTGCCTCTTCAATCTGGTGTTGCATTCACTTCAGCCCAGCTCAAAATCCTGGGCGTTTCAGCTCAAACCAGGCATTGACATACCTAAATCCAGTGGATTTGCTGGGTTCATGGGCCTCTTTCTTCAAATGCTCCTCTTGTTTGATGCTGCTGGTAGATGACAGCTCTGTGTAACATACGGAGCCGTTTCAGAGCTCCTTACACTTGTCAGAAACTTCTTGTCTTCCTGGGAGGCTGGAACCCAGCGCTGCCCTGCTTTTCACTTGGCAAAACGCAGTAACGTGATCCATCTGTTGGCTGTTGAATTGGAAATGAAGAAAATCAAAATCCGTGAAGAGAGTGATGTACCCGTGTACCTGTCGTGGAGCTTGTGATAATGGTGGACTGAAGGCTGGAATTCTGTGCAGGCAAATCTGTTGGAAGAGCTAACCCTCTCGCAGAGGTTTCGCGGAGCGTTTGATGGCCCCACAGTCAGATGTTCAAGCCACCAGGTTGAGGCTGGATGCACAGGTTCAAGGCACCAAAGCATCTCTGTTCCTGCCCAAATGGCACTACAAGAAAACACAATTGCTCTTAATTATGCTTGTATACCTGTTTATATGCCTTTAGCATAAATATGGTCCTATAAAGAGGACATGGTGAAGCTGGAAGACCCACATGGCTTCTTGGCTGTTGTTTTGGCCGTACATCATGGGCAGGTTTCCTTCCTGTGTTTTCTCACACCTGAAGTAGAAATTAATGACAGCAACTTCCTGTGCAAATTGTCCCAAGCCTCAGCGTGATTCAACATGCCGTGTTTGTGCTGAGTAATACTATTAGAGCTGAAAATAATAAAAAGCGCTGGAAGAGCACGTCTTTGAGCCAGCGTGGCCAGTCGCGCTGGCAGGAGAGCCTCCAGTGACCGTCCCAGGCAGAGGGCAGCGGCTGCCACGAGCAGCTTGGGCAAGGAGGGCCCAGCTGCCGATCCAGGGGTGCTGCTGCCTCGCAGCTCCCGCACAGCCGCAGCTTTCCCTGCGGAGCAGCCTGCAGCGCGCGAGGCTGCACAGAGGAGCTCTTCTGGCCTCAGCCTGAACCTTTCCAGTTAGGAAAAAATAAACCCTGGGCAGTTGAATGAAAGGTAAAAGAAAAGATGTTTTCCTGGAGGCACCTGTGATGCTGCTCTCAGCCTTCTAGGAACAGGGGCAGGGCGGTGGCCCTGCATTGCCACCTCCATCCCACGTCCTTCCAGGAGGAGAGGAGAAGGACAGGGGACAGGGAGGGCTTCATGGCACCTTTTTTTAAAAAAAGGATTTTTTTTTTTTATAACTACAATGTTTGTAATTGCAGCTGTGCACAGGAAGAGCTGGGCAGCACTGTCTGCCGTGGTGCTTGGGCACCTGCACAGGGTGGGACCAGATCCGGAGCCAAAACAGACCCTGAGCTGTCCCGGGCTCTTCCTGCTCCTCACCGCAGCCAGCAAAGGGAGGCGCAGGGACACGCATGAGCCCCTTTTGGAAACACTGGAGCTTAAAGGAGCTCCCCCAGGCTTTGCTTTGCACCTGTTATTCATCCTCTGCACAGCCAATAATTTGTATGTTGCTGCACCCAGCGCTGGGGCTGAACCGCTTTTGCCAGCGCGGCTGGAGAGCGTTTCCCAAGAGAAATGAGCTGGGGGTTACGCCGAGGCCACGGACGAGGCTCTCCCTGCCCTCCCTGCTCGGCAGCGTTGCGAGCCCCGCGGGATTCCTGCTGCTGCCGCAGCCCTCGCTAACGCAGAGGCTTTGGGCTGTGCGATGGGCAGAGGCAGCAGGTGGGTGTTAACCAGCGGGGTGGGTGATGCAGGGAGCAGGAAAGGCCGTGGGGGAAAGGAGAGGAGCTGCAGAGGAGACTGGCGAAAGCGCTGGGCTCCTCTCTTGCAGTGTGTCCTTTCTGCCTTCGGCTTTGGCCATGGTTCTCTGCAAATAAGTCTGCTTCCACCACCCATCCCTCTAGCTGACAGCACCCAGAGTCTGCCTCTCTGGAGAGAACCTGCCCTTTGCCGTGTTTGTCCATTGCAGAGCCTCAGCTCTTGGTCTGGAGCAACCTGGGTTTCCATTCCACGTGGCAACGTGTCCTTGGCTGAGCCTGTTCAGTCATCCAAAGTGATAAGTTTAGAAAGTCCCGCTTTGGTGGCGGTTGCACCCGTGCCTGTTGTGCAGGAGCCTCGTCTGCATTTGCAGGAGTAATTGCAAAAATTGATTCACAGGAAATGCCCGGACCAGGCAGATCCTTTTTGACAGGTCACACAGCCCTCGTATCCTGCGTTTGTCTGAGTTGATCAATGCTTTGGTGCATATTTGGGTCATAAATATTCTGATATCAGTTGCGTTTATTATTCTGGCAGCTTCGTTCCATTAACTGTTATTTATTATGCTCTGTTATCCTTTTGTTTTACACCTTGTGGAGCTGTCAAGTCAGCTGTTTGCTAGTGACAAAGCTCATAGCTTTGTTCAGAGCAGAATCTCCCAAAAATAATTTCCCTGAAAGGATCTGAATAACAGCAGGACGCACATTAGGAGGGAGGCACATGGCAATTTCTTTCATTTATTTTATTGGAAAGAGAAGGCTTGAGCCCCTTGCCCACTTTTGCCTGCATTCCAAAATTAGACTTCCCATTTATAATCTAGGGGTCACTGAAGTTAATAATCCCACTGATTAATGTGGATTTTGGATCACACCCTCCATGCCGCAAAGCTGAATTAATGAGGTTATTTTGTATTTGAAACAGTGGGATGCTGAGCTGGGTCTTTCTAATTTTCCCCTTAGAGGGGGAAAATTTAGCCTCACCTTGTGGGACGGGCAGGGTACGTGGTTACGGGGTGAGCGAACGTCAGCGTCCTGGCGCCGCTTTGCTCCGTGTCCCACTCCCCAAGCAGCCAGGCGCTTAGGTGTTAATTCTGACAAGCGCTTAATTACGGAGCTGATGGCTGCACAAGGCTTGACGCAGGGACGTGCCTAAGTGCCCCGCTGGCTGGCAGCCCGTGCAGCCAGCCCCTCGCTGAGCTGAGGTTCGGGAGCCAAAGCTGGTCCGGCACGAAGGCGCAGCCGGGAGCGTGGGCTGTCCTGCAGGACTGGGTGCTCTGCACAGGAAAGAGCATCTGCCCAGCACCTACCCACTGTGTTTGCACTAGGATTTCAGCCCAAAATCTGAGCTCAGCTTTCAATATATCACTAGGTCTTATGTCCTAGCTTAGCAGCTGCATTGTCCACACTGTTCCTGGCAGCGTGTATTGAAAATACATGTGGGGTAACGTTGCACTTCTTTTTATTCCTTAGTGTTTTTGTATTTGCTGTCTACTTATTTATTCTACTCTATCTGCTTACAAAGAATAAATCTGTAATTCCTATCATAAACATCACAGTGCAAAGCTGCTATACATAGAACGGTTATCTTGCAAAACATAGGTGCAACTGGGTAGATATTATGTATGAAGCAACTTTGACATATTAATCCATTATAAAAGAAGAGACATACAGATCATTTCCCTGTTGAAGACAGGCATATTTTTCAGCTATCACATGCCACACTCATAATGTCATAACTTGTGTCTTAGCAGCTTTAATATTGTACTCACATTCCTCTCAAATGAGTGCATATCCTCTGCTTTGGTCTTCTTTTTCCTTTTGTGTATTTAAAAATAGGTTGCTAGGGTTTGTCAACGCTCAAAGCCCACCTGGCATTCAGGGAACCTCCCAGTAATTAACACGAGTCATAACTCAGACTAACGAGGGACCTGCAGGCCCTGCTTTCCCGCTAGAATCCCCCTGGCTTTGCTGAGCACAGAAAGACAGTGAAAATCCAAGAAGTTAGAGTGGAATGACTAAATTGTGTAAGATCAGGGGAGTTACCCTCCTCCCCATTTCTAATGTGGACAGGAAAAATAAACAGGTATAAATCAATGCAAACCAATGTCTGCAAAGTCAGTGGTGGGCACAGTGCATTTACATTTTGTAGGTGTTTTTGGTGGTGGTGCTGGTCAGATTGCTTTCAGGTGGCCCAGAAAGGTGACATCTGAAGTGAAGGTGACTTTGCAGCTCTCTCCTGCCTGGCCCAAGTTCTGGGTTTATGCTCTGGTTTGTGGGGGGGGAAGCACAGGGGGAACCTGCTGCCTATTCCGTAAGGGCAGCCCTGGCCCCGCTAGATTTTGTGGGTCAAAAATGTTTCTTTTGGTGAAGTAGCTGCTCGCTGGTGAGTTTAAGTACAAGTTCAGAGCTGGTGAAGGGTCCTTATACGAAGACTGGAAATTTCTGCCTAATTGCAGATTGCCACCAGGACAATAGTAAGATGAACTATTTTTTCTCATTTTGCCTTAAAATTGATGGATGAAAGTACTTCAGTTCCTGTGGCCTATTTCTTCCTGCTGCAAGGGCCTTCCCTAAGCCCTTGGCTTGATCGCTGCTTTCTTAAAATTCTTTCCAACCTTCATTTCACCTTCTCGGGGACATTTGGGCAGAAGCTCTTAATTTATGCTGTCCCAGTTTTGCCTATCCCTGGATTTTGAGCTTGCAGTAGACCAAGGAGTCGCTGCTTCCAAATGCAATCCAAGTTCACTGCTCTGAAGTTTCTCAGGGAATGAGAAATCTGTTTGATTAAGGAATCTCTGCCTCTGAAAGCCTATCAGGCTGAGTAACTTTGCAAGCCAGGGCTGCAGAACATCTAATTAAATGGAACTGCTCTCTAGAGGATTTGGCTTGCAGAAAATTAGTTTGCATGTGCTCGGCCTGATGTTTATGAAATGTTTCTTGCTTCTTTTCTCTTCTTGGCAGTTTTCATCTGCAGCTTCATGGTGGCAGCGCCCATCTTCGGTTACCTTGGTGACCGTTTCAACAGAAAGATCATTCTCAGCTGCGGGATCTTCTTCTGGTCAGCGGTCACGTTTTCAAGCTCGTTCATCACCGAGCGGGTAAGTTCTTCGCGCTGGCACTTGGTATCTGCTCCTGGGTGTAGAGGCTTGAGTGGGACGGAGCCCTGCGGTGGCGTCTGACCTGTGGCTCTTGCTGCGTCGGGGCTTCTGCCGAGTGGGAGCTCTGTTGTTGTTTCTTCTTCGCTGCGAAAGCTGCTGTTCTTTGGGCATGCAAGTTCCTAAAAATAACGTGAGAAGCATGGCTAGGCAAGTGTTCCTGTTGATACAAGGGCTTTGCTTTGAGGGGGAGCGTAGATGCTTAAAAAAGGCTTTAGAAAAGCTCAAAAATAGAAAGTCTGTGGCTATATATAACCAATCGTTGAGGATGGTTGGAAAGTCTGCTTACAGCCAGCCACCCCTTTAGAGTGTCTCCCTTTAGAGGAGACTCCTCCTTCCATTTGTTTTCTTGCCCATCAGAGATTACTCAGAGGAAACAGTGATTTGGCAGTTTCTGTGGAAGAAAATATTCCCTTATTTAAATCATATTATAGAGAAGGTTTCATTGCTGCAGGTGGCAACATTCCTGGAGAGACAAATCACCACTCCCGGCGGTGGCTGCCTGCCCTGCCCAAGGGAAGCGGGGCATCCCGCATCCTTTGCGTCCGGCCGCGCTGCGGAGGCTGCCACGTTGTGGGCACCCCTAGGGAATGGCAGCCAGGGCCCGGAATTCTCCTCCCCTCCCCTCCCACTCGGCACGCGCTGCGGCTCCGATAAAGGAGAGTTTCCACCCAAAGCTGGCGGCGGTGGCCGCGCGTCCGTCTTGCTCTCGTGTTCTGATCCTTGCTGTGTTTGGAAAGGAAAATGTAGGAGGCCACATGTAGAAGCTTTAAGTCTGCTAATTACTGTGGCCTATAAGGGGCCAAGAAGAATCCTTTCTAAAGAAAGACTGGTTTTTATTTGCACGTGTAGGCTCCTCTGCGTAGCCTGCTTTGAAGCCAGTAGTGATTGTAGCTAAAAGAAGTGGGAAATATTTTTTGAAGGAAGCAATTGCCCACTTACAAACACTTTTCACTTGGGGAATCTGCATCCTTGCTTAGGTTCTCCTCGTTTCTGTAATGGACCAAGACCCATAGTTACAAGTACTGAGGGAGCAGTTGCTGGGAACTGAAACCACTCTGATGTAATCTGTGTTGTCAGGGTAGATTTCTAGTTTATGCTTTTTGGGCTTGTTAGCTGAAGTAGTTCAAGGATTAATATACATCAGGGTACTGAGCTTGGAGTGGAAATGGCATATTTTTAGCCCAGGGGAGAGAGAATTATATTTTTAAAGCTGGAATAAGTTTGAACTCCAAACTCAAATGTTTGGAAGTTGCACGAGAGCCAAGATCAAAGAGCGTGACCTGTGTAAAACCCTCCTGGGTTTGCATCAGCACCAATTCCACATAGGGACACGTGGGCCCACACCACAACCTTGGGCATGAGCTTCCCAACACTGAGCTAACTTCCACGCCATGATTTTCCTGTGATCTTCAGCTTTACCATAAAGGTTTTCTCTTCGGACAGAGGGCTCCTGCCCAGCCCTTGTTACCAAGCCCAGCAGGTTATGGAAAATCTGCAGCTACTGGATGCAGCAGTTAAACAAGGTCAGAACATGAAAACCTGAGGCTAGAATTGGCACAGGCTGAGCCCATGAAAATTTTGCACCAAAAAATCCTTTATGTGGAGAAACAAAATACTAAAGTAGGAGAGAAACAAGAGCCATTCAGTAGATACAGCCCCAGGGACTGCAGGAATGGCCTTTCTCTGGATTTTGACAGTGCTTTGTGCATGTTATCCCTGAGTAATTAACAGAGGAGGCATCCACCTAGTTAAAACTAGGACTAGGAATGGAAAGAGGGCCTCACAGAGGCAAAAGCAGCCGTGGCTCTGGTGGAGGCTGAAGACAGCTCATTTGTAAAGGATTTTTGCAGTGCACTGGTAATGCTTGTTCTTGATTAACATTTAGACAGTTACAGGCAAATAATCAAAATGTGATAGTTTGAGTGCAGATCTTCATTATTTATTGTGGAAACGAGGATACAGAGAAAGACATTTTAATTCATATCCGGCCTACTGACAGGTTGTCAACGAAGAAACATCCATATAACAAGAAAAGAGCATGGAGAGGAAAAATTCCTTTAGATGAATGAGGTTTGAACTGAGGAAAAAAAAAAAGATTGCAGCACAATAACATGCAGTTTATCTGAGATACTGTCTAAATGCTATTTCATGGTGATTGGGTTCAAATTATAGAGTGACACTGAGTGAGCAGTGACAACTAAAGCAATAGCTCGGATGTATTTGCTATTCTGATGTGTAGCTGCTACAGACCACTGCTTTACAGTTTGTAACCACTTATTAAATAGCCTTGGTTATTTATTTCCAAATATCCTGGGGCTTTTCACAGGAATAATGAACTTCAAATGAATGAAGAAGGAATCGCTCATCTGCCAGTAGCTACTAAGTAATAGAATAACAGGCTCTCATAGGAAAAAAAGAAAAGCAGCCCAAAATTAAAGGGGTAGTTGCAGAGTATATGGGAGGTGGTAGCTCTGGGGAAATAACCAAGCATTAATTTCATGCCTTACAAAACAGCAAGAAGACAAAGAGACACTTAAATTTTTGATACAGTGCATTTAAAACAAAGTAAGAAACTCAAATGAACACATCAGAGGGTGATCCCGTACATCTGGTTTTATGAATGCAAATAGCTAATGGTGAATTTAACTAAAGAAAATAGTCAGAAGTAATATGCCCAGGATCATATAGAGAAGCTCATTTTGTATTCTGCTAAGTAAAGTGATTTAACAGTTTGTATATTAGTAAGAACAGGAGAAGAGCCTTCCTGCAATGATTATGACTTTGTAGTTGATAGTTACATGTTTCTGCTCCATAAAACTTCTCGGCACTTGCTAAAATGGAAGTTACATAGGAGGTCATTAACAAGCTCCTTCATTAATCTAAAATTATTTAAACTAGGTATATATTTAAATGAATGTCCAGATTAGCTCTAGTTACAGGAGACTAAATCAAATATGTGTATATCTTAATTTGTGCTTTGTAAGTGCTTAGAAATTATCTCCCCTTATGCCTTCCTGTGAAATAGTTCTGCATTTTCATATATACAAATATATATACAGGTTTCTATACTTCCACCTGAAAAAAAAATAGCTTTTGTTTTGATTATTGGAAAATATTTCTGGTTACTGCAACCACGCTGGCCGCTGGTTCAGGCGCTGTGGTAAATCCGCAAGCTGCGGCACCGTGCGGTCGTGTCCCGGGAAGCGCCCGGGACACACGGGCTCGTGGCGTTTCCTCGCGGAGACACCTCCGCACCGGCACGCACAGCCCTGCACGGGAGCGCGCGGCCCCGGCCGCTCCGACTCTCCCTTTCCAGGTGGCGCGGGGCGAATCCGCGTCGCTGTCGGATTCATCACGTCGTGCGCTGAGAGTTTGTTGGTGGATGCTTGGATGTCCCCGACGCCGTTAGCCGTGACACCAGTGCTTAGAGACAACTCCTTTGGCCAGAGATTCATCCTCGAGGAACCTTTCATGCTTTTCTTAGCACAGATTGCTCATTTTTGTCCCTCTCCCTAGTGGGCAAAAAGCAATTTCTCAAAGCGAGAAGGAGCTGGAAGGTAGGAAATTGCAAACTGTTCTCTTAGTCTTGTGAAGTACTGATGCTTGGCATGTAAATAACTTGGAAAAAAATGTGCAAGAAGGATGCTATTTTATAGCTGATCAAAGTATTCCTGCTAACCACTTTGGCTGCGCTAGGCTGGAGGCCCAGGTAGACCCGCTGATCAGCCAGAGCACACTGTGGCTGTGTGAATTAGCTGGGAGACACCAGAGCTGTACGTGATAAACATGGAAAAGCAAAGAGCAGCAAGGTAAACCAGGAACGTGCTTTTGAATCCTCCACCTCCTTGCTTGTTTCTACATTTCTGCTTAAGCACTGATATACCTTGATAGGTATTTCTACAAGTGTTTCCTTTTTCTTTTGATTTACCTAGAAGAGAGAAAGCCAACAGGCCACAGCGGAGTTGCAGTTTGCCTGCAGCACTCATTAAAATCCTCTCTTCCAGGTTTGCCAGATCTATATTTATTTCAGATCCTTGTCTGTCTTGGAGTGCTAAAAGAGAACCAGCAAATTATGTGCAGTATAAAGCGAATGGAAAAAGCTAAACTGAAACCAGCTCTCTCCCTACACACAACATGATTCACTCCAAGCAAAAAAAAAAAAAGAAAAAAGAAAAAAAAAATCCCAAGCCCTTGAGGGCAATATGACTCTGGCAGGAGTCGTATTGTAAAACACACAGTTCTGTTCTTTTGCTTCTACACTCTAAGATAAATCCACAGCTTGAAAACAGAAACAAAGTTAAAAGCCTCTTTTTGTATATAATACAAAATATAATACAAAAAGGCCATCTTTTTGTATATAATAAGGACACTGAGGATTATTTTGGAAGCCCTCGTGAATTGAGTGGAAACCTGCCTGAGAAAGACCACAGAAGAGTTTATTCATGTTCTTCACAATTCGTGTGACCATTAAAGCCATGTGTGCTGGATCTAACACGCTGTGTTGGTGGGCAAGGGCATGCGCTGGCTCTCGTGTGTTCTGCCAGCCTGTGCAGTACTGGCACCCTGCAGATGAGGACCCGCTGTTGGCACTGGAGCTTGGGCACGCTCGCTCAAATGAAGCGCAGCTCTCCTGGCAGCGGGCACGACGCTGGGGTAGCGCCCCACGCGCGGGCACTAACCCCACGGGGGTTTTAATGCCTGTGCAGGGTGTTTCCTTCCTAGCAAAGTGTGTCTTGCTCTGCATTCCCTGCTCTCAGGTTGCCAGCTGGTCTGCTGTCCTGCCAAACCTGGACGGAGCGCTGGGGAGCGGGTGCTGCAGGAAGGGCAGCTCCTGGGGTTCAGCGGGACGCGGGGAGCTCGCCGTGCCGCTGCCAGGGCGAAGGCAGCGACTGGCAGCGACTGGCACCCAGCTGCTGCTCTGGGCTCACGCGTTTTCTGGAGCAGGTGGAGAGAGTTTCGTGCTGGAGGAGGATTGAGAAATAGGCTAGAGGCTACGTCCTTGCTTGCAGTGGTCTCAGTGAGGGCTCTCTGTAATTGCCTTTTTTAGGAACCCATTAGTTTTCTAGGTTATTGGAAGATGTTGAAACCATCCTGGGTTAGTAGTTCTGAGTCCATTGCCTCAGAAGTCTGTGGGAAACTTTTCTGTGCCCTTGTGGGAACGAAATCAAGACCCTGCATCCTATTAAATGAACGTGCCTGTGTTGGATGCTGTTTCTTTGGATCGTGATAATGCCTAGAGACACCAGCTGGGGACTGTGGCGCAGACATGAAAGATCTTTA
Organism: Rhynchotus rufescens; assembly: GCA_032273925.1. NCBI lineage: Eukaryota > Metazoa > Chordata > Aves > Tinamiformes > Tinamidae > Rhynchotus > Rhynchotus rufescens. The sequence continues at coordinate 31,874 of JAVCKT010023483.1, forward strand.
CAAGCCAAAGGCTTTTCCAGCTTTGTCCTGTTTTTATGCAGCAACCTGAATTTGCAGTCTCTGGGCTGAAGAGTGGGAAGGCTCAGCTGCTGTGCCACTTAATAGCAGCTTTGGAGGCAAGGGCTGTTTATCCAGTCACCCTGTCCTGCTCTTACCATGCCCAAGGAGGAAATGCCACCCGGGCCACTTACTGAAGAAGCAGAGAGAAGAGGGCATATTTATTCCTCCGTTCAGCTGTGTATGTCTTAGACAGCACAATCAGAAGGAACGTTTCTATTAAAATATATATTCTGCTTGTCATATTGCAGCAGTTGGATAACTGCAGAGCGTGCTGATGGAGCACAACAGGGATGTCTTATTGCTTCCACCCTGTCTCGATGAAAGTTCCTCTAATGCCAGAGCACGATGCTTTATAAATAATTGTTATAGGCTCTTAAATTCAGCCTCATTTGAAGCATTTTTGGAATGCAGGAGAGGGGAAATGTTCCTTAAACAGACTGGAACTGAAGCAGTAAAAGAAAAAAGAAATGATGCATTTCTTTTAATTTCCAATAGATTAAGAAAATTAAAAAAAAAAAAAAATCCTAACAGCGTCCTGTGGTCCTGGCAGTAGCAGTTGTGACCTGAGGAGCAGAATGGTTTCCAATGCAATGTTGCAGTGGTGTGTACTGTGCTCCAGTGCTGTAGAAGTCTGCCTTGGTAAAATGAGTGCAGAAATCAGTGCAGTTCGCTGTACTGCAGTATCTGGATGGCAGCAGGTGATCCTCTTCCTTTGGAAATAAGTTTTCCAGATAACTGAGTATTTTGGGCATCGGGGATGCCAAGCTGATGGGACAGCACATGTCCATGAATTTAAGTTCTTTTAGTGAAGGGATCTTATATATTAGTGTGTGTCACATGGCCCTAGAAGAGGGCTACAATTTAAGAGTTAAGGTCTAGATCTTTTACAATAAATTGTGAAACAGAGCCCGTGAGCTGAAGTGGATCTGCAAACCATCCTGTCCTGACCTGCAGATATTAGTGACAATATTGGAGATATTGGACAATCTTGCAGATATTGGACAATCTTGGTGACAATATTGGAGATGATGCCTATATGTGGCCACTGGAATAGGGAATGTAACCTGAAAGTATTTGTCCATTTGCCATGAAGCTGTGAGGGATGGAGTAGCCTGAACACTTTTCAGTAGTCAAGCAATTGCAGGTACATGAAAACCCAGGCTGCCCCAGTGTTGATCCATGATGCCAAAGCTGCTCTTTCCTGGCTTACTGTGGCTTGGTTGCTTCAGGTGTAGGTCTGGAGGAGCGTTCCTGTTTGCTTAAGGTTATAAATGAGTATGTTCTTAGCACAGACGTAAAGGAGGCTGCTCATGGCTTGTCTTCTTGAGGCTTAGGAGCATGATCTTTCAGGAGGGTTGGGTTAATGATGCCTCACAGACAATGAAAACAAATAATTATTTCAACCCAATTGTAATCTCCTTAGGAGGCTTGGAAACAAACCTGATCTTTGATTAGCAGGGCCTTGGTAGCCTTGCAGAGTTGGGTGTATTTTCCTGAAAAGCAGGATGCAAAAGAGAAGAAAAGTGTCTTTTGGTTAAGCTCTTGGTTGCGTACTGCTACAAAATCATCACTTATGGTATAGAAAGTGTAAGAGATTCTTCAGTGGCACACGCCACTCACGGCCTCCCGGGTCAGGCCTGAAGGCTGAAGGTCCCTGTTCTGATAGTGATGCACAGACAGCGTGAAGATGGCAAATGTTGTATGGTGCCAGGTGCTAAAATAGTCTTTTGGCGTGTTAATATTTCTTTTTAAGTGCCTAAGTCCACGTGCTACGCAAAACATTGGATTTGCAATTCAGATAATGTGGAATTAGGGTGGTAATCTCAGAGCCGTGTAATAGGCTTTGAGCAGGAAATCCCTGGGAATGGCACTGATTGTCATGTCTGAATATGTGACTGAAGCCTCCTGAGAAGAGGGTGACAAAACATGCAAATGCGTTTAATATAGTTAAATGGCATTGTCATTTTGTTAAATAATCTGGTTTTAGAGAAGGAAATGCATCTACACCATGACAAAGTCTTGCCAATTGATGCCACTTCAAATAGCAGTTTAACAACAATGCTAAAAAGATCACAGATAAGAAACTAGAGAGGAGGAATTAGTAGGTGCATCAACGTCTCCCTGTAAAATCAGGTGTGATTTTACAGCTGATGCTAGAAGTGAGACATTTCTCAGATGCCAGCCAAATGTACTGTAAGGTCAGGCTTTCACTTCTGGATCAGGAAACTACGGAATTGTGAAAACAGAAAGCAGGAAGAAAAAACTTCTTTTCAGAGTTTGCATTGATGCTGACTTTTTTAGCCATGTTGCCTATAGATCGTCTGCCCTGCTGGTGTGCTTGAGCTGTTAGCATGTGCTAGGTGCAAAGAAAAGCAATGAAATACATATGGAATAAACCAACAGTGCAGGTAAAAATGCAGGTTTTGAAAATTTTGTGGCTAATTTCTTCATGCATCAAGAGCCATATATTGTTTCCAGAGTTGCAAAGATACATTTCTAGCTTTTTTATCTCCCCATCCCTCTTTTTGAGATGGCCTTTGCACATCTCAGTGAGGAAATGGCAATATTGCCAGAGATACTTGTTGCAAGTGCCCATATAGTGTTCCCTACGTGATGAGTTTGAAAAACAAAACCAGTTTGCTTCTTGTCCAGAACTACCAAGGTGTCTTGGGGGAACAGTTTTGGAATGGTTTTATGGGCTAAGCTGCCCTTAAAGGTCTCATAACGTGGAAAAATGAGCATGTTATAGACTCCTCTGTTTGTGTCTTAAACCAGGCCCTCAAAGGTGAAAAGAGGAGCTTTAGCTCAGTGTTCCAGCAAGCACTGCTAGCGTGGGGCTCCTAACACTCCTGGTGATTGTGTTCTCAATGATTTTTAGGTAGAGAAAATGTTCTTTCTTTCAGGTTTCCTTTCTAAGCTGCTGTATACGGAGCACTCCATGGAGCAGTGTTCTGGTAGATAAGCAAACGAATCTGTCACATTCCTTCCAATTATATTCCAGGACTCTCTCGTTAATGTGCTAAGAGACTAAATTGAAGGGAACATAAATCCCACCATTTGAGTGTCACACAGTATTCTTACTGCAGACAGGTCCATCGGATGAGGAGTCCTTCAATTAGTGAAGCTGAAAGGCTGCTTTGTCTTAGCTGAAGCTACTGTCAGGACCTAGGGGTGATGCTTCATCACCAAGTGTCTTGTAATTACATTATTTAATTGGATAGAGAATGGGGATTGGGTTTTTCCTTTTTTTTTTTTTTTTTATGCTACCCCAAAATGACTGAAGGTAAAAGAGCCTCCGAGGGCTGCTGCAGGTCTGAAGGGGCAGGGTGGTGGCATTGGGTTTCTGGGTCAGCAATTTTCACATTGCAAAGGAATTTTGTATTCTGACTTTAAGCTAAAAAAAAACCCTGATTTTTGTAACTGCTGAGCACAGAGCAACTTCTGCAGCTCGGGGAAGCTCTATAGGAAGTTACTGCTTGTGGGGCTAGGGCTCCCTGCTGAGCCTTGTGTGGTTAATAGGAGAATATTCAGTGAGACTTTTATTTGTCATACCTGCCTACATGGAGAAACGGGCTGAAATCTTGTGTTGGGCTAGGAGAAAGGAGGGCCCCAGGCGTTATCGCTGCAATGTTTAACCTGAAAGTGAGCTGCCCTGCCCAGGTCGGGGAAAAACCGTTGGATAAAAGAAGCCTCCTTCAGCAGCCACAAATATTTAACTGTGTATTCTTCCTGTGTCCAGGAAGGCTTCAAAGAAACCACGTGAAGAAAAACCTGTTTAGAGTGAATGCAAGCAGAGACAGATAGGGTGAGATGTTTTCTGTGAGGCTCTTGTCCATGCCCTGGTCACAGCAAACCTGGATGTAATGAATGTAAAATAGATGTAATTCAGCGCCATAGAGGAAGAACCCCAAAACAATTTTGAGCGAACATGAAGCAGGATGTACTTTTGACATCAATGTGCTTGGAAAAACGTATGTATTCCTCTGCCTAAAAACTGTTTCTTACAAAGCTTTGAAGGACCTTTATCCTCCACGAGGCAGCTTTGCAAAAGTTTGCTGTCTTCTCCTTATCAGCAAGCAATGCTGACGGGTGTAGAGCTCTCAGAGAAGGCTCTGATGCAGCTTCTAGATTGCTTCGTGTTCAGAGATTTGATCCAGTCCAAAGCTGCACTGAGAAATGCTCAGTAGGATGTAGAGCATAAGGGGTCATGCCCTAAAGCAGGATAGGGCCATATGGCTTCTCAGTCCATATTTTGAATACTTCATATGACCTCAAACATGGAGGAGAAAAGGTTGAGGGCTCTTATCAACGTGTGTAATATTTGATGGAGATGAAATATAGAAGATAGAGTCAGACACTTGTCAGTGGGGCCCAGCAAAAAGACAGGAGGCAGTGGACACAAATGGCAATACAGGAAATTCCATTTCAACATAAGAAAAAGGGCTTTTTTTATCGTGAAGAGATGGGAAGTGAAGAGCAGCCATGGTGAAGTGATGACACATGCTTTGACGGAAGAAAAGGGGAATCTGAACTCAATCACCTGTCTGCAGTGGCCAAATGAGAAAAGAAGTGGCAATTGCAGCGAATTTCTCACCCTGCCAGTGTGACTCACTTCTCATCACAGAAGAACAGCAGGTAGGAGGAGAGAAGGATTGTCAATAGCTGCATTTCCCAGACAGGTAACTGTAGTGTAAACCTCTGTGTGCACTTGTATCTCCATGGGGAAAAAAAAAAAAAAAGATACTGGTAGTTCACAGCATTGCATCAGAGCTGATATCTCATCGACCTGTCACCAGGCAGGCTCACACCAGGCTAGTCTCGGTGCCACATGCCGATTACTCCTTTGGGATTTAAGAAATCCTAAAAACAAGGCTTACCCAAGTGCACTAATGGGCAAAGGAAGTACCAACCAACAAAACATCCCAGTAAGCCTTTGTGCCTTATGGCTCTTTTTGTGTTTTGGTTGCTCAGCTTGGAATCCCCAAAAGGGTTTAGTTAAGACAATTTGTAGATATAGATGGACACTCTACTTCTTTTGTTCCTGTACAAAGATCTCTGGGACTATAGGACAACAAATGGCCCAAAATTGGCATAAATATTCAATTACTTGTAAGTATGTGTTGGACTTGACAGGAAGAAGTATCCATCAGGATTGTCAGCACAGAACCATTCTCCAGTACTAAACACTTGCCACTTTTAGCTCTTCATAACATTTATTCTCCTTTTCTTAAAGCAGGGGTAGCATCTCCCCAGGTGGGAAAGTAAGTCTGCGACTGTGGTCCACATCTAGATCTGATTCATGGTTCTAATCAAGTGTATTCAGACCCAGGATTTGTCTTCGTTAGTCATATAGAAAATTTGTAAAGCTTTAAAGTGCTCAGAGGTGGCTGATGTATTTGAATTTGTCTGTTCTGCTGTAACCTTTGTCATCCTGCTGAGACACAGAATGTCATTTAAAATATCGCTGGCATTTAACGTGCTCTTACCTTTCATGATAGGTGAATTTCCTCCTCTGACCTGGAAGCATTCAGATGCTTAAAGGGACTCTGTCATTACTGGGAACGCTAAAAGAAGTGGAGTGTTTGGGGCTTAAGGAGACATGTCAGCACGTTTGCAGCCTCCCTGCATTGCTCAGCTCTCTTAATGAGCTGGAATTTGAACTGCGGGTTTGTAGACACTGATGGCATTAGTCATAGCACCGATACTCAGGAGCACGTTCCTGTTTGGTTTGCATCATGATTAATGCTACGTCTTTGCTTACCTGTGGTGTGGTGAGTAGTCTTTAACCATTTAGGTTCTCACAAGCTTTTGATACGGGTGGGAAAACTGTTACCGAAGCAAGTCAGGAGGTTGTGTTTGGCCTGAAAGCCCAGGACTTGTCTGGGAAAGGCAAGAGCAGGCGCATAAAGGCAGTATCTGACCAAAGGGACCATTGGTGTGCAGTCCTTGAATGCACGTCGCAGCTCTGTGGGTCTCTGCTGCAATCCGCTGACTGCTGGAGGAGGCTGGATTTACTGGTGTGTGGTTGGGGTGCTCCCCTGTGGCTGAGCGAGCGCCTTGGGAGATGGAGCACAGCACCCCCAGCGTGTAGCTGCAGTGGGGTGGAGGTTGCTCTAAGGGAATTAAATCAACACGGGTGCATTTTCCTTAGTTTATTGCCATTCCATGGACAGTCTGTGCCGCTGCCATGCGCGTTCCAGGTGTAACGTGGCAGGCCTAGCTGCCCAGCAGCATGGATGGTTTTCCCCATGCACATCATCCCTCCAGGGATTCAAACCCTGATGCTATAGCCTTGCTTGATGCCTGTTATTTATTTAATAAAAGAGAGAATATATTGCAAGCTTTGGTAGTTCACAAAGGGCATTTCACAGTGCTGACACCTCTTTTACCAAACTAACTGGGGTATCTATAGGCGATAGCTCAGTATCCTCGTATAAGAAAGAGATGCAGTTGCTATTGCTGCATGGCAGTCGTCTTTTAGACCAGCAATATCTGCTCTAAACAAATCAGTCCAAGAGTCCCTGATCTAGAAGAAGCAGATTTTTGGTTTGTTCTGTGGGACACTGAATCAGCTACTCCATATTCAAAAGCAAATGCTTAATAACCTAAGCTTAAGGATCTCATGATTCTTTAAACAGTAAATCTTCTGGTTTGGAGTTGTACACGTATTTGGAGATGATAGGTTTATCACTAAGAGCTAATCTGTTAGAGAACTATAGCTTAATTCCTTTAGTTAACTAATTCAAAAAAAAAAAAAAAAGAAGTTAAAGCTGCAATTAGACCTATTAAAACAAGTACTGCTCACTCAATGGCTTATAGTTGTCTGTACAACTAAGATAAATGTGTAATTACGAGGTTTGCCCAAACATGATTAAAGCTAATCATGTGTTTGAGGCCGTCGAATATTGGTGCGTACATAATTGTGTTCAGTTTATGTGAGCTTAAACCAGCTCATCCTTTTCGAAGGAAATTCATGAAGTAACTTTGGCCTCTTGTTAACATTTACCTCACGTCAGGAAAACCCTGGCAGGATTGCGTGGGCCTGTGGCTGGTGCTGGGGCAGTATCATTGACAACAGCCGTCAGACCAGTTCCACCCGACCCTGGCCTCTCACTCTGCTGTTGTCTAGGTGTTGCTGGTAGTTAATGGTAGTAAAGCAGGTGGGAATAGACTTCTTATATAAACTTAATATATACCAACTGCTGCTTGGGGAAGTTTAGTTAGCAGTTCCCTGTCTTCTGCTGCTTCTAAAAGCAGAAAATACAGAGCAGTGTTTGGCTGGGTTTCGCTAAATTTTGTCTCACTAAATTGCTGAGCATCCTGGGTTTGGACAAAAAGGAAAAGGTGACTGGTAAGGGGGGAAGAAACGTGCTGCAGAGGAAATGGTGGCAGTGGGAAATGGCCGCCAGGGAGAGGGGATGATATACAACTGATTATAAGTAATTCCCTAAGCCTGTTGTAGATTTTCCTATGATCTGTTTGGTCATTACACCTAAATAGTTGCCTGGTCCGTAGGCTGGAATATGTCATCTCTGAATGGCACCACCGCTCATGTGTTTATGCAGATCATGTTTTATAACATTAGCTTCATTGCCACCTAAGGTCAGGATCTCATCTCTTAAACCTGGATGCCTCTGCTTCAGGGGATATAGTTTATAAAATACTTATAGAATATATAGTATATACGGAGTGTGTGAGCATGGCATGGCCTAGGGAGGAGGATTTAAGATGGAATGGGAGGAGAGGGACGAACATGGTGCTGATTGCAGATGTTTTCAGTGATCCAGGTCTCCGCTTCAGCAGTGGTGATGGAGCCAAGCCACTGTTCACAGCAGCAGGAAACCTTTCCTGCATTAAGCAGGGCTGAAAACCTTGCTAGTTGGAGGAAATACCTGTACAATGCATTGCCTGGGAGATACCTTTTTACGTAGGGGTTTCAAGTCTGAGGAACATCCCTTGCATGCACAAGCTTGTCATTCTCCAGGTGTAACCATCCCTGCCTGCACACTCGTTCCAGGTATGAGAGATGCCTATGTTGCCTGTCAAACTCCTTGTCATCCAGATCTGAACCTCTTAGGAAATCAAGATCAGCTTCCAGTTTCCCTGCTTTCCACATCCGCGTGACTAAGTCGTCAAGCGTGTTCCAGCTACTGTTGCTCATTCCAAATCCACTGGTTACCTGCGCAGCGATAGCTGTCAGCGTGTTTCTGCAGTATCGTGGAGGGGTTCGGCGTTGGGCAATAGGCATAAATTAAATAGCTTGAGTCACAGTGTTGCCCTTTCTGCACACACCCACGTAAGCCTGGTAAGTATGCACAGCTTGTGGGAGATGGATGAGTGACAGCAAGGCTGCAAACACCCTGCCACCAAACAAGGAACCTGTACGCAGAAAATAGGCTTTGTTGAAGGATTTACAACAAAATAAGAGGAAGTGAAGAGTATGTGAAATCCTTTGTTTGCATGGCTGTAGGAATACTTAAGAAATTCTTTTGAACAGGGGATTAGAGCAAGGAAAACAATGGAAACATTCCAGTGGTAGAGACTTTTGTCTGTTGATGGGTGTATTGGTAACCAAGGTAAGGTATTGGTGAAGCAAGCCCCTAAATTCCTGCTCAGGTTTGCTGTATGGTGCAGCTTCAGTTGCTTTGCATCATTGAGCTTTTCCATTTATTGAAGGGGAATGAGCAATTGTTCCTTATTCTTAAAATACATGCATGTTTAAGGACATACCATAATCCCTGCTGCTCTTCTTGCAAATAATTTATAGTATATTGAGGATTTGTAAAGGTTACATTTGTAGAAATTGGTTTCTCTGCTCTTCTCTTGTGGTTTTAGCTTTCTGCAATCAATAGTGGTTGAATTTTTGCACAGACAGTGACTTCTGGGTGTAGCTCCAGTTGCTTAGTTTCCAAGAACATGACTGTGCTCATGTATCAGATATTTAGATGTCAAAGTATCATGCCTTGTGCCTTCAACCAGCGAAAACTGCAAGTATATTGAAAGACATGGGTTTGAAAATCAGAGCCTGGCAGTTGACAAAAATGTTGGTTGAAATAGAGTAACAAGACATGGAGATAATTCGGCTAGATGAGGAATTTCTGCTCTTCCTTTTAGGCTGTGTTGTACTGAGTGAGGATCATGGTCTACTCAGGAATGCCTTTGCAACATGCTCCGGTTGCCTTGCGTGGCTCTGAATCTTGCTCCTGATGGCTCTGCTTGCTGAGCGGATTATTATGTTCAGGTGTCTCCTGATAAAGCTCAAGTCTCATATTTCCACTGCCTTGTGCATCTCGGCTCACTTGATAATCTAAGGCTTTTCAGAAGTTTTCAGTATCAGCCAACTCTGCCTTCCTGCTGCGAGGGGAAGATTTCCACCATTTTCAAGGGAAGTGGAGTGAAATCAGCACTTAGCATTTTTGAAAATCCTCACTCAATAGCTTCTAATCAAGGAAATAAAAATCGTGGGCTTGAGGGGCTGCAGGCTCAAGCCTTTGTCAGCTTTGAAGAGCTTTCAGAGTTTCACCAGGCCTAACCTGTCCCTGAGCAGGCAGACCCAAACCTCCCTCTGTCGGGGCAGTGTGACAAATGCAAAGAGTCTGTGGTTTTAAACAATAAAGAAATAAGTACAAGGGGGTCACCCTCACATCACATGGGCATCTATTTCTCTGTTTAGTTGGCTTTCATACATGTCCACTTTGAAAGAAAAAAAGGATAAAGGGATCCTTGTTAAAATATTTCATTTCTTTTCTCAGTATTTCTGGCTTTTCGTGCTCTCACGAGGTTTGGTCGGTATCGGTGAAGCAAGTTACTCCACTATTGCCCCAACCATCATAGGAGACCTTTTCACCAAAAACACAAGGACCCTTATGCTGTCTGTTTTCTACTTTGCGATACCTCTTGGCAGGTAAGTGACTAGTTCTTTTTTCATCTGTTTTTTGACTTTAAGCTAGCGCATGTCCTATGCGTCTAAAGATAACTCTACTGTCTTTGCCTGGAATGGTTTAGACAGGAAAATAGTGTGAGCAGTGACTAATTAGTTGCAGGAACTAGTTTCTTATTCTGTTACTGGTTCATGTGTGACTTTGGGGAATTAGTAGGAAGTTCTTTATTTTTTTTTTTCCCTTACTGGACTTGCTCTTTTTTGGAGCACTGTTATATTAGACTATCTGTTTGAGTAATATATTGGTTTTCTTAATTGCTACTTTGAATTATTTGAGATTTAGGCCTCCTTCAGCCAACATCTTTCAGGTCTCTGCAATCTAGATGATAGCTTATGTTAAGACATAGGGCTGTTTTCAAAGTTCTGTATGACGATGTAAGTATCCGTGGTTTCAAGAGAGATGTGCACATGATTTGGAATTTGCTTTTTCAAGCTCTTTCTGTTTTAAATTCAAATTCTGCTCAACTTCTGCTGGATTTGGTCAGTCTAATGGCTATCCACTCTAGAGCTGCTGCTGAAATAGCAACACAGAGAAATTAAGTCTAGTGCAGACAGGGTTGAAGAGAGAAGCCGCAATGAGAGCTCGCACTCAACCTTACAGAAGCGGTGGAGGACAGCCAAGCCCCTAGATGCTTGATGAATGCAACAGATTTAGAGTAATTATTTCCTCTGGCACTTTCTTTCAGTCAAGTTGCCTTATCAGCCCAATGCAGTATCTGATGGCTGGGACAGGAGGGATTCTGTGATTCTTTTATTTTGTTAAAATAAAGTAATGGTTGACCCTCTATTGTGAGGCTGTAGGCAGGGTGGGTTCGGGCAGCTTGCTTGCTGATTCCCAGAGCTGGACAACTTCCAATGGAAAAGTGGCACTATGAGTTCATTTCCAGTAGGGAAAGCCTGGACAGCAGGAATATCCCCCCAATGCAGAGAAAAAACAGCTGGTTTAGACTGGTGGCATGCATTTAGTTATGGAAGTAGTTATGCATTTAGTTGTATAAGTTAGAGGAAGGACCTTCAAGGTAAAACTTGTTCCTTTGGGTTTTTTTTTTCGTAGGCTATGGAAAATGTCTTTTCATAGGTAGTTAGAACCAAATTCTATTAAATGATAAAAAACAATGTTGGAGTATGGTGGGTCCTTTAAAGGCACTTTGTTAATTGAGAGTTGAAGATAAAACTGTAAGCATTCATATGAGTAAACAGAAAAGCATGATGTAGAAATTGAATTGTGAAGCAAATTCGTTCTGAGGCTTTATTTCCATCCCCTGGATGAAGAGGAAACCTTGAATTTCAAGTTAGTGTCCAAATTTCCATCAGATTCAGGCATTTTTAGACAGATGGTGCTGGGAAGAGTTATGTATTCTTCATCAACTGCCCTGTTTTTCTTAGAGCCTAAGGCACACGATTGAGTGCAACTGTGTTGTTACCTTTGTTTAAGGTATCTTTGTTTACGATATCTTTGTTTTAAGAACATCTTTGTTGTGGTACTGTATTAAAACTGCCTCCCAACTTTGTTTTCCTTGCAGTGGCTTGGGATACATAACTGGGTCAAGTGTGAAGCAGGTTGCTGGAGACTGGCATTGGGCATTGCGGGCAAGTAACATTTTTAATTTTTTGGATAACAAGTTGATTTTTTTTTCTTTCACTAAAATTAAACATAGTGATCTCTCCCAATTATCCTTTAGGAAGCGTTAGCCATGCTTTTGGGAATCTCTCTGTCATTCCTTGGTGAAGATCTCCCTAGATGGTATTCAGTCCTACACATCAATTTCAGCCTACCTAGCAGTAGTGTCTGTTGACCCACATTATGGGGAGAAGGGTTGTATCACACTAGTCCCCTGCCTAGTATGAAGATGGTGGAGAACTGGAAACTACATAAAAGGATATTAAGTGCAGAGCAGATGCATTCTCGGAACAAACGAGAAAGGCATTTGGCTCCTTGTACTTGTTTTTACTTTTCTCTGCCTAAGAGCATCAAATTTCCAAGGACTTTGTTATCAGACAGCCATGATTTCTTGATGGTGATGAGAAGATGAGGCATTGGCCTTA
>JAVCKT010023484.1:0-16204 GCA_032273925.1 Rhynchotus rufescens
TACATGTTAATCAGATCCCCTCTCAGCCTTCTCTTCTCCAGAGAAAACAGGCCCAGCTCACTCAGTCTCTCCTCATATGAGAGTTGTTCCATTCCCTTAACCATCCTGGTTGCTCCTCTCTGGACCCTCTCGAGAAGCTCCACGTCCCTCTTATACTGGGGAGCCCAGAACTGCACACAGTGGAGCTGGAAGAGAAGCTGCTGATGGTCCCAAGGAAACGGCAAGTGCCTCCCCGCAGCTTCGCTCCCACAGGCAGTGCCTCTGAGTGGGCATCGGTGCCACTGCTGTCTTTGCTGTTCCACCTTGCTTCTGGTTTTCTTTCCTTCCGTGTGACAGCGTCACAAACTTTCTTCTGCGTCTTGAAATGTGCAGAAACCTCCTTTATTAGTTAAAACGTGTGCTTGTTGTCTTCCTTGTCGCTTTCTTGACGCCTAGGGAGGCTGCATGTCCGACACACTTGCTGTGCTCAGAGCTGGCCCAGGAGATTCCACAGAGTGCTGATTGCCACCCGGCACCCCGGTGGACAGGACTTCCCTCTGGAGCTGGAGCTGCGGATTTTCTCTTAAACAACCTGCCGCAGGGCCATAAGTGCCGTCGTGTGCTCCCTCCCCGAGACAGACCCATCGCCAGCGGGAGAGCAAATGTCACTGTCTCGTTACAGACGCCTCATTAGTCTGCTTCAGGGTTGATTCATTTCTTGCTTGTTCTTAATATGTCTGGCGTACAGGAAGGAAATCCAAAAGTGAACGGCTGTGTACCCTTGTAACAAATTCTTTCACAGTCAACAAGGCTGCAGTTTCCCAGAAATGCTAATATCTCTTATCATGTCACGCAACGTTCGGCAAGCGCGCGCGAGTCTGCTGGAGAGCCGGTGAGTGAAGGCAGCGGAAAACCGGAGAAAGGCGGCCTTTTTCATCCTGAAAGCTCCTGTGCTGGTGACAGGAGGGTGATGATCCCAGCAAAGGGCTGTGGGGGAGAGGCCGGCGGGGCGCTGGGGCCACAGGCCGAGGCGCTGTTGATGGGTCGGTGTTCTGAGCTCGCTGAGGGCTCTCAGCAAAGCTGCCGCGAGCCGGGGAGCCCATCGCTCGGGGCGCTGGATTTGCAGCCTGCGTCGCGCGTGGTGCCTGGCGCTTGGTTATCAACGCTGCGAGCAACAGGAGCTTTTAATGGGCCCTCGAGGAGGCCGCGGCTCCAGAGGGCTCTGCCTTCCTCCTCGTCCCCCGTCGCTTCCCCCAGCCTGACCCCACTTTTCTCTGCTTTCTTCCAGCCCTTGGCCAGTGTTCATCACATGTGTCACTTTGATGGATGGCCTGGCAGCTCCCTCCCAAGGCTCCTAACAAGCTGCATGTCTTTGTTTGCTAGGAACAGTGCAACGGGGAAGCCTTGTGCTTACACAGCAGCTCGGTTTTCCTGGAGAGCAAGATGTGGTGAAAGCTCCCAAACTGTGTCTGTTCTGCTAATTGGATATAAAATAGTCATGAGGCCCCCCGGGCGCGTTTCCTGCTCAAATGCCTCCTGGTGCCCTGCTCACAAACCTGAGTAGCTCCTTGCGCAGGCAGCGGTTTGCAAACCTGGTCCCAGCGAGCAGGGTCCGTCGGGCAGAGCAAACAGCCGGGCAGAGTCCACGCAGCTCCGGCGCGAGTGCCGCCCCACGCGGCAAGAGACAAGAGTTAGAGACCGGGTTTACAGACCTGGAGAACTGGGCTGTTCTGCCCGGCTCCCCGGCCCTTGCTGCTGCGTGAGGCAACGTTTATTTAAACAGAGCGGACTGAAGAGGCTTGTTTGTTGACTTATTTTTAGGTATTTTCTTCTTGTATGCCTTCTAAAGGGCTGGAGTTTATTGTGTGTGAAATGCAGGAAGAGTCTAAATGAACACCAGATGAGAGGAAATAGGCTGGGGAAAATTAGGGCTATTTGCTACCAAAGGAAGTAATCATTGTACATATATTAAATTCCGATCTTTAACTGAGAGTGCGTATTGTTATGCAGGAAATGTGGCTGCGGAATACCCGTGGGGATAGGTGGGGGCTTCCCAGAGCTGGGCTGCCGAGGTGCTAAGCGGGGCTTCCGTGGCCTCGTGGTGCTCGGGCTGCGAGACCTCAGGCAGCCTGCTCTGCGTGGGCTGCGCTGGCGGCTGCAGAGAGGGCTCCTCGCACTAATGGGAAGCCACTTGTGGCTCTGTGCAAGGGTAAATGTGGACTTTGTACATCTGTTACCTGTAAATAACACTCAGTATGACTTCACAATAACAATATAGATTCCTTAACCTTTTCTTCCTGCCACATTTCTCTGCTCATCTGTCATTATAGATGCCCGCCTCCCCTTTGCTTACTACTTACCTCTAACTCATTGCTGAAACTGCTTCCTTAGGAGACAATGTCCATCTTCAGTGGAGCCAGCAGTTCCCTTACAATCCCCATACCTTTCCCTGCAAGGTGAGTGCTTAAATCCTTGCAGCATGGACAGGACTGCTCTCTTTCCTGCGCTGTCCTTGCACACACTGGCAATAGGATGGGTGTCCCTATCCATTTGCTGGGGAAGAAACTGGCTCAAAAGTTGGTTTTATTTTTTTCCAGTGGAGAAATTGTAGCCTTAGGGCGTACTGCCCTGACAGGTTGGGATTACAGGACAAGGCAACCTACACAGCTTCCTTTCCCTCCCGGCAAGCAAAATGAAGCACCTCTGATTGGAAGTGGCTATCACTATTTTGGTGTTTGTCTGACGGAAGGCCACCAAGGTAGCCAAGAAGGACCTGTTACGGACTTTGCTTTGCATTTTCCTTTGGGGGACACTTGAAAGTTCAGCAAAGCACCCGTAGAAATAAAATACTCTCATCTTTTAGCTGTGTGGGAGAGGAGCAGTTAATAGCAGCAGCGAGCAGGGGCCTGCACAGTCAAGTAGGCAGCTCTTAGCAGGCTTTAGAGACCAGCAGTGGGAAGTAAGGAGGATGGATGAGATGGGAATGTAGGAGAGAAGAGATGAAGTGAAGAGGGAAAATAGCATCATATTTAGAATCTGTCACATTCTCAGAATTACATGGACTGGTAATTAGCAAGAGGGAATTTTTCTTTGGAGGAGGAAGGGTTTCATTTCGCCTTTATTAGCTGAGGAGCCCATCTGACAAGGATTAGAGCAGGGTCTTACTCAAGGCAGGTGGTTCAGACACTGGGATCTGCAAGCAGGAGTTATTTTTACCCCAGCTCTGCTCAGTGACAGCATTTGTAGTGTGGCCCTGCAGAAAATTGTACTGGCAAGACTAGGGATGCACCGTGGAGTGAAGGGATCCGGGGTGGGAATTCTGTCCGGTATCACCGCTGATGCTCCATATCGTGCCAATATAAGTGACCAGCTATATCAATACTGCTGTGATCCTTCCCTCAGACAAAGCCATGCAGCAGGATGTGGCTCAGGGAGATCCTGGGGGACTGTCACCTTGCAACTGCCACAGGGAGCGCGCAGGGAACGGCAGAGATACAGCCCAGGCAGCTCCATCTCCGTGGAAGGAAGAACTTCTGCTCTGTGAGGGTGCCCAAGCCCTGGCCCAGGCTGCCCAGGGAGGCTGGGGAGGCTCCTGCTCTGGAGATGTCCCAACCCTGCCTGGATGCGCCCGGGTGCCCCGTGCTCAGGGTATCCCTGCTGGAGCAGGGGCTGGACTGGATGATCCCTAGAGGTCCCTTCCAACCTCAGCTATTCTTTGAACTTCGGCTTCTCTTTTAATTTGTCGTCCCAGGGGTCCCATCAGACTCCCTGAGTGACATGTGGGAGCAGAGCCACCAGAGCAGTAATGCTGTTCTGCCCAGCTTCACATGGGAAGAAGATGGAGACAGATAATTTAGTAAATAAAACATTCGTTTTCTTACTTGAGCTTGTTAGCTCCAGGAAGGCCAGTGAGACTCGGCACTGAATGACTAGAAAGGGGGTTGTTTGGTTTTTTATGAGGCAGCATTGAGTGGAGCCATCTGGGCTAGGAGAAGACCACGCTTCTGAAATGAGGAATTTAGGAGCCTTCAGGAATACTTGAGCTAAGGAGCTGCCTGGGGCACCATGCTGAAAGGAAGGGCACTCATTGCCGCGTGTATTTAATGGGTTTATTTTATCTCTGATGACAAAGAGAACTTACTAGTCCTGTGGTTGCTCATAAATTTCAAGCTCTCGCTGACAAGTGTCCCCGCCTGCGTTCCCAGCGCGCGCGCGCCGACTTCCCCAGCCTGCCGCCTCGCTGGGGTGAGAGGGATGCTGCTGAGGGATGCTGCTTTGGATAGATACCCCACTTCCTTTGGAAATTAAATGTGATCCCAAGGATTTGGGGGAAAGGATCCGGTTAAATGGTCCAGCTTAGGTACCTTGAGGAGTATTGTAGGAGTAGAGCCCCGCGGCTGTTACCTGGTATCGCGGGGGCTTTTCTGCCTGGTTCCTGGGGCTGCCGTGCGCCGGTGCACGTTGTGTTTCCTGTCCTGCTCCGCACCTCTGCAACCAGCACCCTGCGGAAAGCGGCGTGCCGTCTGGCAGCGGGAATTCCGGTAGCCGGGGGGCATCCCAGCTCAGCCACGGGACCCTTTGTTTGCACCTCAGCACTGCTGGTTTGTGCCCCAGTGCCTTCGGTGTGTGTTTTAGTTCAGGAGCTTTTGGGGCAGCTTCCCGAGGTGCCGGTTTCCAAAGACATACCTTGGTTTTATGGCCAGGAGGCCTTTCAAGCCCTTGATAAAGAGCTGGAAAGTGCATATCAAATTCAATGTAATTTCAAGAAAATGTAATCTATTTTATTATCCTTTCCACTCACTAAAATGAATCTTAGAGAAATCACTCATGGTAAAACATTTGCTGGTGCATCACCTCAAATAAAATAATAGACTTTATATTTCATGTGTGAAGAAAGAGATTCTTGCTCCTTAGCCTTTTTCCAGCCCATGTCCTGTTGAAACTGTCTCTGTTTCAATGAACCCTGCAAGCTTCACACACTATTTATTAATTAGATTTACTAATAGACTCCTAAAGTGCAAAGAGAGAGAGAAAAGATGGACTGGACTTTTGCTCTCAGTGGGGAGATGAGTGCCAGCTCTGCTGCTTGATCATCCATTTGATTTTTTTGCATGTTATTTAACATTCTGGCTCTCCTGCCTATAAAATGCAGACATTAATTCTTCTTTCCTTCCCTATCTGTACTCATGCAGACTGCAAGTTTGGACAGGAATGTCCTGTGTCTTTGGATGCCTGTCAAATGAGTCTCTGGTTTTAGGTGAAACTTCTAGGTGCTTCTCTAAGCCACATAAATATGTGGCTTGAACGTGTTTCAGGAAAAAAATATAACCTTTGGATTACACTGATGTAAATAAAATGTCCACTGCAGTTCACAGGTCCAAAAATGTTGGTAGTGTTTACCGTCAGCATCTGTCACTTGAACATCTGGCGTTCGTCATTGCTTTCCTGTTCCTTCCACTGTCACATTTTATCTCCATCTGCTAGAGGTTCCTTAGCACTGTCTGTATAAATCAGAGCTGCATCCCAGTCTGGGGAGATGAATCATTACTGCAGGCTGCAGTACAAGTGATGGAGGAAGAGGTGCGTTTAAGGGAGGTGTTCCTCTCTGCTCCCTCCACCCTGCCCTCTCCCTGGGGACAGCCAACACGCTAGGCTAGACACTCTGTAAGTACAACTGTGTCAAGCCACTCTATACATACAGCCCACGCTTGGCGCTCTCCAGCCTCCCGGGCAGAGCAGCAAGCCAGAGCCACGTGGCAAAGGGTGCAGAATCACAGGATGTTCAAGGTTGGAAGGGACCTCTGGAGATCATCTAGTCCAACCTTCCTGTTCCAGCAGGGACACCCAGAGCATGTGGCACAGGGTGGCATCCAGGCAGGTTTGGAAGACCTCTGGAGCAGGAGACTCCCCAGCCTCCCTGGGCAGCCTGTGCCGGGGCTCGGGCACCCTCACAGGGGAGAAGTTCCTCCTCACCTGGAGATGGAACTGCCTGAGTTTCCACTTACACCCATTACCCCTTGTCCTGTCACTGGCCACCCAAGACAAGAGCTTGGCCCCTTACTTCCTACATTCTCCCTTCATGTACTTATACATGTTAATCAAAGGTGCCTTTTTCATGGGGAAATGGTCCCGGTGTCACCCCAGAGACGGAGCCTCTGCCTGTCTGTGCTGCCCCCTCAAAAGCAGGTGCTCCTGCACAAGGTCGTGCAGCCGCAGGAGCTTGGAGCACATGAGGATCTTGCTCCCCAGCTACTTCATCAACTGGAAAATGTATTTCCTTGTCGTGGGAATATTCTGAGGCTCCGCAGTGCAAAGCTATTGGAAGGGGATGAAGGAGAAGAGCTCCTTCCCCTCTCAGTGCCTGGAGGGAGCTGTTGGAGGCTGCCGCTCTCGTCTCTCCCGGGGCTTCATCGTGGGCCAAAGCTGGAGGCTCTCGTTGCACAAGGCGACCCTCCTGTTTTCACCTCAAGGGTCGGCTCGTGGTGCAGTGCACGTTGCTACACTTGGGGCAGCAAGGAAGTCCCCTGTCGCTCTGTACATTGCACCTCATAGTCTTCCCTTTCTACTCTTTTCAGTCTTATACATGGGGAAAAGTTTTGTATTTGAATCGATCATGCATCAGCTGAAGTAAGAACCAGCTATTGGTGATGGTTGTTGTCTCGTGCCTTCTCTTGGTGAGTAGAGCAGTTGAACGTGGAGGGTTTGTTCTGGCATTGCAGCCTGTTGCTGGAAAGGGATGTCCTAGTGAAAGAGTTATTAGCTGGCGTGACTACAACGGGGGCAGTGAGAAACAGAATCACGGGTCAAACGTTGCACAAACGACTTAGCACTAGAAATCCTAATTATTTTCTTATAATCCAAGAGTGGACATTGTAGTGTTGGTTTTCTCTTGTTCTTGTGGTGCCTGCTGCAGAGCTCAGCTTGCCAAGTATCTCTCTTGCTACTAGCAGCATAATGATTTTATTTTCTCTTCTTCTTGTAGGAAATTTTACTACATCACCCTGCTGAGAGACCCCGTATCTCGTTACCTCAGCGAATGGCGTCACGTCCAACGGGGAGCTACTTGGAAGACCTCCTTGCACATGTGTGACGGCAGGACCCCAACGCCCGAAGAGCTGCCGTCGTGCTACGAGGGCACGGACTGGTCGGGCTGCACGCTGCAGGAGTTCATGGATTGCCCGTATAACTTGGCCAACAACCGCCAGGTGAGGATGTTGGCCGACTTGAGCTTGGTGGGCTGCTATAACATGTCTTTCATCCCGGAGAACAAGCGAGCGCAGATCCTGCTGGAGAGCGCAAAAAAGAACCTCAAAGACATGGCCTTCTTCGGCCTCACGGAGTTCCAGAGAAAGACTCAGTACCTCTTTGAGAGAACTTTCAACCTGAAATTCATCAGGCCCTTTATGCAGTACAACAGCACGCGGGCCGGCGGCGTGGAGGTGGACGACGACACCATCCGGCGCATCGAGGAGCTCAATGACTTGGACATGCAGCTCTATGACTATGCAAAGGACCTCTTCCAGCAGCGCTACCAGTACAAGCGGCAGCTGGAGAGGATGGAGCAGAGGATAAAGAATCGGGAAGAGAGGCTTCTTCACCGGTCCAATGAAGCACTTCCCAAGGAAGAGACCGAGGAGCAAGGACGCTTGCCCACTGAAGACTACATGAGCCATATTATAGAGAAGTGGTAGCCTAGGCAGACTTTTATATTAATGAGATTCTAGGGTTTCCAGATAAGAGATCGTGGAAGTAAAATTTAAAAAAAAAAAAAAAAACACAACAAAAAATATTTTATTTAAAAGCAAGTCTGTAAAACAGAAGATAGATTGCTTCCTTAAGCATAGGGTCTTTTTACTCTTTCTTACAAGACCAATGAGATTCTTAAAAAAATAAATAAATGCATAAAAATAGAAAAGGGTCAACATTATAATGCAGAAGTGAAAAATGCACAAATGCAGTTAACCACTCTTAAGGCCAAATGCAAAAGAACGTTTCCTACCCTCCCGATTCAGACATAAGTGACAGAAGTAGGATTCTCTTTTTTAAATCTGTTTATCCCCTGAGCGTAATGATATGAAGATGCATAATTAAAGAAAAGAAAAAGGGAGGTTTTCTTCTGTGGCTATTTTTGGAGGTGGGATGGATATTGTACTGTTTGTCTGTAAATGGTGACAGTGACTAAGCTGAGGATGTGCTGTTCTGTCAGGCTGTGATCTAAGCACAAGCTAGTTGCTCCGTTTCAGCTGGCAGCCGCTGCCAGAAAAGAGAGCGTCATAAAAATAAAAGAAGAGGAAAAACATCAGAGGATGAGAAACATTAAAGCAAATTGACTGTGGCCTGGGAGATGTACTTAGCACAGTGGTTTTGATACATTGCACTGGTATCACATATACATATGCAGCTTCACCATAAAGATAATAGGAAATTCCTGCACAGAGCTCCCCAGGTTTGTTTCACAGGCGGGTCCCAGTACAAGCAGAAGCCAACCTGATTCCACAGCGGCTGGGACGGGCCACTCATCACCCTGCACAGCTGCAGCTCGTGCCTTCATCAGTGTAAGGCGTTAACGCCGCATGCAAACCCTAAGCTACATGTTAAACAAGGGAAAGCGAGTTAAGGAGCAATAGTCCCTCATGCATTGGCAGTACCAGTGCTAGCAAGAGTCTGCAAATACTCAGGCATTGATGGCAATATGATGGAGGGGTTGCTCTGGTTTGTTCGTTGCTGTATAAAGTACATAACTTTACCCGTATCTGCATTTTTAAGTTTGACTTGTTTTTATCCAGAAATAATGGGTATCAGCCTAGTTGCGGTGAAGTCAGTAGAACTGGTTTCAAGGGAAACAGGATGGGGCTCTGCTCCAGAGCTGTAAAAATGTGCAACTCTGGGTGTGAATAAATCATGAGAGTGAACGTAGTCTGTCGGCAGCGCGCCTGCTCTGCCGCTGCACGAACAAGCTGCGTTCGGAAAGCCGGAGAGGGAATCATGGAAAATGTTTCCTTAGTCTCCGACCACTTTCAGAGCAGACCTCTCTCTTTTTTAATGCCATTTTTAGGGACTCGGATACCTTTAATCCTCCAGTGGTGGCAGGCTTTGGAGGCACGGAACAGCAGTGCCTTCTCCAATTCCCACTCGCCAAATTAAAGGACAGGTTGTTTTCTTGCTGTTGCAAGCACTCTGTCAGCTGGAAGCATGGAAACAAAGCAGTTTTTGCCTGCTTCGTGTCTCTCCCCGTTACTGCTCAGCCTCTAAGGCCTGATGCAGCTATTGTTTAGGGTAAAGTTTGAATCAAATGGAATACAATTTGATTTTCAAAGGCGGTGTTAACTGTAGATCAAAAATGGCATTGAAGTCGCAGGACGAGAGGCAGAGAGATGCTACAAACAGCTCCAGCAGTCCTTTGTACAGAGCCTCTCTCTCTCATCACACATATCTACTGAAGTGCTGCCTGGTTTCTGTTTTAATCCTCTCTCTGCCTCCCCACGATGTTTCCAGCAGCTGCAAATTGGGACCAAGTTTTGCAAAGGAGCCGACTGCTTCCTCTGCACATGCGCCAGGGGCACACCTTGCATTTGGAAACGCTCTCCAAAAGGGTGACGATGCCTGGAAACTTCAGAAAATACACACGGGTCAGTGAGTTAGAACACACCCCTCTTGCAGCTCTGATTCGAAGCCCGCTCAAGCTCGTCTCCGAGCACAGGGAGATACTGGTCTCGTGCGTTCGGCTGATACCAGCATTGGCTGCTCCTGGTGCTCCTGTCCTCAAGGGTCTGTGTCAAAAACTGGCCCGTTTTCATGGCTGTGTAACTTGGCCGTGGGCATTTACTCCAAGCTTAAGAAATTGAGAAGCAGAATGGAGCCATTTCCAGATGTTGGCGGGGGCAGAGGGTGGTACCAACCCGTTTGGCCCTCTCTGGCTTCCAGCATGGGGAGCAGCTCTGTTTGCTGGTTCCCAGCACTCCTATGTGCCGCTGTAACTAAAGAAAACACTTATATTTAAAAAATGCAGTTTTAGGCCGACCGCGTCGTGTGGCCCGTGTGCCCAGTTGTCTCTGTGTTGTGGGCGCTGACGTAACCAGCTGGGTGCCAATGGATCTACCTGCAGGGCGCTCTCCAGCACAGGGAAGCACATCGGTAGAAGACCTTCTTCCAGCGTTTTCTTTGTAATATATTACAGTAACAGGCAAATGAAATGAAATTACAGGGTCTTGTTAACAGTTTCTCTTCAGCCCATGGAAGGAGGGCTGACCTCAGCACCCAGGCAGAAATTTCTACATTCAAATCCTGCTCCTGGCAAACTCCTCAGTTTCTCCACCTGTACATTGGGAATAACAAATTTATTCACTGTAGAGTTACTCTTAAGGTATAAGTTCAGGTCACTTTGAGTTCTAAATATGAATTTAGGAAACGCAGAGAGGTGACCCAAAAGCCATCACTCACCCTGGCTGCTGTTTAAGGCTGCCAGCAATGCTTTAATTTATTGGAAGTGCTACGTGCCAGCGCACAGGCTGTGGGACATACTTGGCACTGTTTTCTTCCTTTAGTGGGTTTAAGGGAACTTTTTTAACATAATGTGAATGTAGTTTATTGTGATTTTATATGTACTACGGTTTGAAGTGGTACCATTTCTCGTTTTTTTAGGGCTAATTATTTGATGCTACAATAACCTGGGAGATGTATGTGTGGGCGGCCAGACAGCGCATTCTTGTTGAACATGTGCCCCTTTCTTCCAGTCTGTGTGTCCTGAGACTGCCACATACACTGAGACCTTCTTCACCGCATGAAGTGTTTCCTGCAGGCCGATGCTCATGATCCAGGCCAGGATGGATGAGCTGCAGTGAAGCGAGGCGCTGCTGAGATAGATGGTTCCCCTTGGATTCAGGTTTTAGCAGGCCCTGGGACACTCGGAGCCTTGTCAGTCTCCGCAGTCGTTCCGCTGGGCATCCCATGGGACATCCCTGTACAGTCGCTGGGGCTGGGTAGGATGTTGCTGAGGGCTTGCACAGTCCGTGCATGTGCTGAGGACCCACTTTGGGCAGCAGGTTGGCTGGTGCCAGGTGGGGACGAGGGGCCTCGGCCCGCGCTGCCGTGTGCGAGAGAGGCTGACGATGCTCCGAGGGAGAATTCCCAGCGGAACTGCAGAGCCGCCCAGGAAGAGCTCTCAGCAAAGGATGTGCGTGGGTTTTTAGCGCGCCTGATTTCTCCGCTCATGCCCAGCACTTGGAGCAAACAGGGAGCACCTCAGGCTGAGGTTTTGCACTCTGTGGTGCTTTATTTGCTCGCCAGACTGGGGTGGCCGCAGGAGCAGAGTCACGGAGGTTCCCACGAGCTTTTCCCGGCTCTCTCGCAGGATGTCCCGTAGGAGAGAGAAGGGCAGCGCAGTGCCGAGGGTGCGAGCGGGACACAACCAGCGGCAGCGGCCGTTTGGACACACGTCAGTTAGGAAATGGATTTGGGGCCCTGGACCCATCCAGTCACTTCACAGGGAGCACTGAGCAGCTAAGGACAGTAACGATTTTAGGTCATTACAAAACAGCCTGACCTGATTCATGTCCTGGGGTTAAAAGCTTATCTAGCCTCTTAATGATGTTTGAGCTGCTCAGACCCCCTCCAATTCCACAGAGGTTTCTGAGAGACACTGGAGTGTCACAGTAATTTGCAACACAGACTATGCTAAAAGTTGTATTTCCGAGGCAATAAAAAGTTGTATTTCCGAGGCGATAAAAAATTGTATTTCCGAGGTGATCGCTTGGAGTGCAGCCCACAACATGTTACGGATTGAGATCGCAGGGCTGGCGGCATTACCGCTCTGTCCTGGTGCCTGGTCCTGCTGGCACACGGCGTTCCCGCAGCAGCGGAGCCGCGAGCTGCGGCCGCGCCGGCTCCGGAGCCCCGCGCCGCTGGCGGCGGCTCCACGCCCGGCAGGGAATTCCGCCCCAGCCAGTGCGGTCCTGGTAAGCACCAGGGTGTTCATGCCTGCACCTCCCAGCCGCACACGAGATTTTTCTCCCTGTTTTGTAACCATACAAGCTGGAAAAAAAAAGAAAAAGTAATTAGGAAGTAAGTCTGTCCCTTCCCTCGAAGCGCCACAATTCCCCCTCCCCGTTTTCCCCAGGTGTCTGCTCTGCAGATTGGATTGAGAGTTGTACTATAATGAGTAATTTTATATTCGAATGGTTTATTGGGCATGATTTGTTTTGTACATATTGGAATATGTTTTAACTTATTTTTTATTGCCCCTTTTCATCTTAAGTGTTTTTTTTTTAAGAAAAAGGCAACACCCCCTTCCCCAGTGTGAAGTTCCTCTGTGTTTCTGTGTGGACTGCCAGGAATGCACACAGCAGCCACAGCATTCGTCTCCGGTCCTTACTGGTATCTGATTTTACCTTAGAGGCATCTGCTTTAGTCTGAGGCTTGGCTCCCGTTGCCTCCTTTCCCGCTGCTGCACAAGCTGCACAGGGAAGGGCAACGGGAGCAGGGCTTCCCTTTCCTGCCTCCCTCCTTCCTTGTGTGCTCCATGTAGCAAGGGCCTTTGTTCTTGGGTTCCAGGGGTTGCGTGACTGAGGGGAAAGGAGTAAAAACATATTTATTTATGTCATCTTACAACCACAGAAAAGTGTTAAAAGGTTTTTCCTTCCTTCCGCAAGAAAGATTGGATTCAAAAATGATCATCTAATTGTTTTTGTCTAGATGAGGAATGGATGTTAGCAGCTGAAATAAACGCTGGAGCTGAGCACCCCGGCCGTGGCGTGTTGTCCTTGCGCGCTGCGGGTGAAGCCGCTCGCGGGGGAGCTGGAACGGGCGCGTTCGGGGAAAGCGGCCGCGGCTGCGGCCCATCCTTCCTCCTGCCGCGCTCGAGCAACGCTGCAAAAAGCCCTTCAAGACCTAAGGCCCCTCCTTTCATCTTGTCTGAATCAACGGCCCGTAATGCCACAGCCCTTGGAGGTTTTATTTGTGCTGTTCATCCGACAGCGTTGCAGGCACGAACGGGGCGCGCCGCGCCGAGGAACGCAGCGAACGGCTCCTGGCGGCGTTGGGAAGCGCTGTGGCTCCGCGGGCAGCCGCGGGAACGCGCGTTGCCCGCGGGAACGTGCGCACGGAGCGAGCGCGGCGGCTGCGCGGGCGGGAGGCGCCTCCGCATCCCGGCCCTGGTGGCTGCTGCGTCCCGGGCAGAGAGGCAGCTCCGCACCCCCGAGGGGCACGGGGGCGCTCAGACCTGCCTTAACTTCCCCTTCACCTCAAATCATCCTCTCCGGGAGGAAGAGCAGCTCCAGTCTGCTTTAGCCTGGCAATGTCCCCGTTTTTGCACATTTCTGTGGAGTTTGTGCAAGCTGGAGTTTAGGAGAGCCCCTTAGCCCTGGTTCAGTACTCGTTGTTATGGCCTAGTTAAATGTCACTCACAGTAGGAATGTAAATAAAGTCGTATAGAGATAAATGAGCAGTCTGGGCATTGTGCAATGGCAGGGGATGGTCCCAACCCCAGGCCATCAGCTCAGACCCTTGGGGCTGCAGGAGAAACTAAAACCTCTTTGTGCACAATACAGATCATAGCAATCTGGACTTTACTGTAATTGCTGCTTCATAAACTCCACGTTAAGAGGAGTAGTCCCAATGAAGTAATTATGGCTTGCACAGTTTTTAATAGACCCTTGTCATGAATCTGGTAAAGCAGTTAAGAGGCTGCAAGTGAGGCAGGCTTCACCAGTGCTCTGCACTCTGATGATCTCGTAAATAGTTGGCTTGGAAGAGGAAACCACACAGGTTCTTGTATTGAAAGAATTATTAAAAAAAAAATAAATTATCGGTTCATGCTATGTTGTTCAGACCATACCCAGTCTGTGGCGTATGGGGATGCTTTGGTAAGTAGTGTTGTTTCTTATTTTGGGAGTGTGTTTCCCTCCTACGTGATTTCACTTGCTCCTCTTTTTGCTGCTGCTGTTTCTGAAGGTTTTTCACTCTGCAGAGCCTGCCCTTGAGTTGCTGCCTGCCGCCTCCGCCGCCGGGCCGTGTCAGCCGGGAGGTTTGACCCTGGTGACTGGGGAATGGGACCTGCCAGGCAGCGACCTGCTCCCCACACGGGCGGCCACAGAGCTGGGCTGGCCTCACACCAGAACAGCCCCATCCATCCCCAGCCAGCGGCACAAGGAAGACGGTGAAAACCTGTCTGGCAGGAGCTGGAAAAAAGGGAGGAGTGATAGCAGTGCTTGGCAGATGCTTAACTAACCAGGACCCAATTATTTATTTATTTTGCTCTTCCCATAAGCAATATAACTGTGTCAGGCTGTGGTTATGGAATGCAGATGTTTGACTAATAAATAGGTAATAATGATAAATAATAAACATTTAATTCGTGCTGCTTCAGTATGTTCTGGATGTTATGGGATTCAGATTAAAAGCTCCTTCCTCCTGCTGACGTAATCTAAACGTTGTATTCAGTTGTGCAGTAAATATTGGAGAAATTGCATGTGACCTAATCCAGTTAATTCAGCCTGGATACTAAAATGGTGATCACTCACCGATTCCCTGGCTTAGGCGGTGACAATTTAAATAAATCATCTGGCTCTGCGGGAGAGGCACGAGCTTCCCCGCGGAGCCCGTGCCTTGGGGTCGCGCTGCGGCTGCCAGGCAGGGCTTGCAGGGCAGCAGCTCAGATCAGCCAGCGCAGTGCAGCGCAGCGCAGCCCGGCGGGGCGGCTTCCTGCTGACCGTGTTTCCTGCTGCTTCCTTCGCCTGGAACACGCGGATGCGGGACGGGAGCTTGCAGCCTGCTCCCAGCGAGCTGCATCCTCTCCCACGGGAGCAGAGCCACACGAGCCCGGACCCTGGGGCTGCCGGAGATGCCGGATCCAGGCCGGGCTCCCCGCGGGGCTGGAGGACACCGCTTGGCAAGAGCCACCGGGGCCGGCGCTTTAACGAAGATTTAAGGGGAAAAATGGCAAAAGTTTCAGTGTGATTCTTTTTTTCCCATTTTGAGAGCGAATCTAGTCTTCTGACACAGTTATGAATAACTTACGCTTAGTTGTCCGGGAGCCACTGCCCTCGTGTACTCGTTTGGGAGCTCTGCTGTGAGCAGGAGGCTCCGTCTCCTCCTTCGGAAAGCTTGCTGAGGGCAAGCGTGAAAACTGGGGAGTGGAAGCGGCCCATCAGGATCCAACCCTGACTGGCTGCAGTGGGAAGCAGGAGCTACTGCTCGTGGTTCCCCTTGGAGAGGAAAGCGCGGAGCACCAGGGCACGGATCGCGGTGCCGTAACATCCTCCCATGGAGACGCCCGCCAGGCTGGCAGCTGAGTTTGCACAAGCAGCTCGTCCGATTCTTTACAAAGGACTAGAGGGGATTAACCTTTCCACACACTTCTTTATGAAATATCGGTCTTTATTTTGTGTTTCATCAGCTCTGCGTTAAAAGCAATAACACCTTCAAGCTAATCATTCATCCTAGGTGTGTACAAGAGCTACACATGAAGCTGTTGTCTGGAATTTATCACTTCACTTTTATTTTCAAGCAAGACTTGGGTTTTTTTTTTTTTTTCCAGACCACAGGCTTTGGCTTTTCATATGTATATTTAAAGGCTTTTGCAAGAAAATCAGAAACTATAAATCTTCTGGGACTGTGTATTGGAAGAAACAATTATGGCAGTAAATAAAGCTTTCTGCTTGCATGCCAACTAACAGACTTCACTGTCTCCTCATCAGATGATTTGTCATTTGCTAACAGTTGCTTGTTAGGGTCTTTCTCCTTTGGGCTTAGTCTTGATTTTGTGTATGTAGATATTTTAGTCATTTTGACAAGGGAAAAGATTTATATTAAATAGCACTTAAAATTCGTAATGTCTGTAACATCTGTTGTAGAACTAGAATTAGAAACCACATAAACATATTTCACTTTTTTTTTCATTTGTTCTCCGTTTGGGAATCTCATTAGCTTTCAGATATTTTTCTTGCGCAAACCTATATATATATATATATATATATATGTATGGGTTTTTTTGTTTGTTTTTTAATAGTAGAGGCTTAATAAGAAAGAGCAGTTTCGCCTATAAGGTAAGTCCGCATTTCCTTAAATTTATTCTTCTTCTAATTTTAATAATTCGGGCAGAAATTTCTACTGCTGAAAACCTGCTGGATGCAGAAAGGCTGGGGAAAGTGGAGAACGGAGGTTGGCGAGGACGAACAGAGTGACAAACTGATGTCCACCAAACGTGTCATCCTTTTAAATTTAGGATGCA
>JAVCKT010023485.1:0-10990 GCA_032273925.1 Rhynchotus rufescens
ACCTAAATCTTATGTGTTTATCCTTTTAGACAGACATTTCTGGCCAGACCAGATTGCAAGGCTATCTAATTTGGGAACAGAAATGCCCAAGTTCTGCACGCACGCAACACGGGGAGGGAAGAGGGCTGTTAGCATGGCCTGCTTGTGTCACAGCTGACAGCAAGGAAGTCTGCCTGATGGAAATGCCTGCCTTCACGCAGAGCAGCTCTGGTGCTGTGCTGTCTCTGAGCCCGCTGCCTACTTCTTTTACTGGAAATGACTTACATGAGTTGCTAAATCTGTCTCTATTGATGAGCACTTAGTAAGTAGCTGCATGGCTTAATATAACGATCATAACTCTTGCTGATGTTGTTTTGCTACGTGTACAGGGACTGTTCTTTCTTTTTTTGGTTGCAGGATGTTCTTATTAGCTCAGCTGGGAACGGTGTGTGCCTCACAGGGCAGCACAGTGTCCAAGCTGCCCTTTTTCTTTCTTTTTTTCTTAATTGCTTTATGCTGGCAACAAATAGGAGAAAAAGTATATCTTACTAATTTCAAATTCAAATGAAGCTATGACTAACTACCAAAATACTAACGGGGTATAAAATACCACATGGCTCATCATACCTATTACCCTAGGTATTGTATTGGAAACTGTTAGTAATGAAAATGCTTGGCTTTCCTGTAGGTGTATTTACTGCATGACAAATAATTTTGGTTTGCATTGCTTTGTAACTCTGCGCTTTAAATCAAAAATCAAGGTGATCTGTTATCAGAGAACTCCATTCATATTTACTTTTACACGCACCCACTTCAAGTATCACATTATACAATTACCATTATCTGGCAAGCTGCTAGGTTTTCTCTCTGCTATTTACCTGATTGTGGCATTACACTTTTTATGTTAACAGAGATGACAGTTCCAAGTGACTTTTCCTTAGGTCATAAATTCCAGCTCATTTTCTGAGGAAAACTCTGATGTCAACTGTTGGTTACCATAAATTCATTCAGCCATTTACTTCAGTGCTTTTTTACTATTTGACATCTTATTAAGGTACAGTTAGTTGAAAACACAAATAAAATTATATGTGGTTACACTTCAAAAGCAGTTCTTATCATTATCGTTGGTTATGAGCTCAGTCAGATGCTCAGCTAAGATAGCAATGGTGCATTTTAGTGAAAAAAAAGGGCACGTAGATGGCAGTAGGGTTTAACATGCCTGGTTATGTCATGTTCCTGTTTTAGCCTTTTGCCGATGTAGTGTCTGCACCAGCACAGATTGGTATTTCTTTAAGCTACTATTGTCTGAGCTTCTTAGGGAAAAAGACAGACAGCTTAAGTTCTGGTTTTGGCTTCTTGGACAGCTTGTCTACCTACATCCCTTGTGAACTCTGGTGTACCATGTGGAGTTGTTTCTGCCAGGTCTAGGCAGTGTTGGAGAGCAGAGGCTCTGCTCTGGGGAGTGCACGCTACGTACCAGCTCTTTGAGCACATCCTACCTATACTCAGCACACTTAGGAAATACTGCTCTGAAACTCTGGATGTCACAGAAATTGTCACCTCAGTAACACTAGCGCTGCCCTGGTCAGTGATAGGAATGCTAGGTTCTGTAAGAAAATCTGATGCCTGCTTCTGTTAACACAAAATCTCCAAGATACAAATAAGGAAGATTACAAAAATTAACAGCTAATGCTAACGTAGACTGTTGATGTAGCTGCAACATACGACAATTTTTAGTCATTCTTCAAAGGATGCTAATCTTTATCCTGGCAGGCTGACACACAAAACCACAATCACAGGATACACAGATGATTCATCCCAGGGGCTCTGCTTCTTCAGTGTCGATGTGATCTTCTACCTAAAACATGCAAATACAGAACAGCTCTTAAGAGCCAGCAAAGGGTGAGAGCAGTATCCTTGGCAGTCTGCCCCATGGCTGAGCACTAGCCTTCCTCCCTGGCCCTGCGTACACTGTAACAGGTCTCGCATTCTCGTCACAGGACTGCAAAGAAGCACAGCACAACGGAGCCACAGATAGAGGCGGGCCTCCCAAGTGAATGTCCAAAAGCATGCATGTTCAGGGAGGGCTGAATTTGAACAGGGGATGTTGGGCAAGTTCACTTCCTTTTTTTGACCCCGATCCAAAATCAGAGCAAACTGCACCCCCTGCCTTTGATCTTAATATTCAAGCACTTTCCAATGAAAGAGAGAACTTTGTGTGCTTTCTGGTTTTGGCTGCTGCTTTTGATTTCTAAAATGGGAGGAAGGACAGTCTTGTGATTATAGTTGCAGGCTAGGAGTCAGCAGATCAATGCTCAGTTTTTCAAAATCTTTCACTGTAGCTTTGGTCTCTGTTCATCCTGGGGGAAAAAAAATGTGGGTGACGATGCTCCCTTAGCTCATGGAACTGTGAGAACTCTAAAGACGCAAGAAATGCTTTCAAGGTCTCTGTCCACAATGTCAAGTCTTTAATGTGGCAAGGGCCTTGATTTCACAGGCTAACTTCTCACAAACAAACCAATTAGGTCTAAAAAGGAAGGCATGTAAAACAGAAATGAAGGGCAGGCGTGTGTACGTTAGTGGTTTAAAGGAAGGAGGAAGGCCATAGCTCTTTGTCTGTGGAACTGATTTCCCAGGATAGTTTGTCTGTGAAAACATTATCTGAGTGATTCTACCATAAAATTTGTTGCTATGGGTTATCAACATAGGGCAAGTTCTTTTTAATGCTGGGAAAATATAGTTTATGTGACAGGCTTACCTAGAAGCCCTCTGGAGACAAACAGTGCAGTGTCATCAGTTTGGGATTAAGCTGATGAATCAACACAAACCTTTCCATATGTTTGGAGACACATATCCTATGGAAACATGGTCCTGAGTCCTCTTTGCTGGATGACAGCTGTCCTTGATGCCTATGAGAAGGTCGAATTGAGCTGTCTGCCCTTGCTACAATTTGCTTGAAGCCATCGGCCTCCAAGGTGTGCAAGAGAGACCTGTAATGAAATGCACCCCAGCTTGCAGGAGCCTCCCCTGCATGTCCCAGCCTGGTCTCCTGCTGTAGGCACTATGAGCCTGGGCTGCTATTGAACAGCAGCTCCAGGAGAAGAGGGCGTCTGGTGCATAAACCGTAATGAAATGAAGTCTATATGAAATGAGTCAGTGCAGACTGTCATACACAGAGCAAACACTTCAAATCAAGGACCTGCAGTTAATTCTCTTTCATTTTTTTTTTCCTGTGGCCTTCTGTAACCTTGCACCATTGTTGACCAAACTGTTCTTTGAATAGATCATTGAATTGTTTTTTTTTTCAATAGACCTGCAAAAGCTCAGGAGCATCTCAGAGGTAAAAAACACCTCCTTTAAACTACGGTAACAGCATCAGAATTTGGGTAGTTATGTGTAGTTACACTTCCAGCAGGAACTTTGGCTAAATGAATGTGCTGTGTACATCTAAATAACTGTTGTAGCTCTCCTTGCAGGGGAGCTCCGGTAAGCATTCAGTGCATGCCAACAGGCACACCACTCACCCCTGAGTTGTCATTTGCAGATGACAGCCATTTAAATACAAAAATACTAATTACCCAATATATTACAGGCTGAGCTTGCAAGAAGACAAATGAATCCAGCAAGGCAAAGCAGAAGGGGCTGCTGCTCATTAAAGCACTGCTGGTCAGAGAGGAGACAGCCTCAAGAGTGAATTCAGGTTGCCTCAAGCTGGTGGAAACTTCTGAGAGGGCAGGCTGTGGCAGGAAATAAAAAAGCACATTGAATAAATCACTTGATGCTCTGATTAAGAGGCATGGGACTGTGTATCATGTGATAGTTACAGCTGTAAGCTCCAGCCTTGGAGATATTATTTGGTACACGAGCAGTCTGAATGGGCAGATGGTATTCATGAACAGGATTACTCTTCCTAGTAAAACAGGTCAAACAAACCAAGTCCTTTACAAGTGAAATTAAAATGTAAAGATAGCTATCTCTGCAGGTGAATGATTTTTTCGAAGAGGCCTAATGCATCAGGCTCGTTATGACTGAATCCTTTTTAACAACAAAAATACCCGTGTCTAGCAGGGCGTTTTGCCTTTGCTTCCTTTCAGTCAGTTAACTACACTCAGGAATCCGCAGCACAAAACCTGCCTCCAGATAAGAAAGGACCAGCTGGCTGGCCCTGACTGAAAATACTTGTTTTCATAAAGCGCCCAGCGAGGCCACAGGCTGAGCGACATGATGTGCTGAGTGGAAGCAACCACTCGCCACCGTACAGAGCACGGCCAGGGAGAGCAGGGGCAGAGCCAGCCTGGCCCAGCGGTGACCCGCCGTGCTCTCCGGGGATGTTTACATGAGCAGGCACCTTGATGGATGCTGCTTATTCTGAGCTGTGGATTAAAGCTGATTGCATAGGCAGGTCAGAGAAGAGAATCACCGCTTCAGAAAGGTGACGAATTGTTGAAATCAGCCACATGGCAGAGGCTTCGGGCTTGTGTCACCCCTCCTCACGGCAGCAAGGGGGCAAACACGCTATTGCCAGGTGATCCTAGGACAAGAGGAGCTCCTCGAGCAAATGCAGGTGCCGGCAGCCCCTGGAAAAACATGGACATCCTGCCCAGAGCTGAGGGCAGAGACAGATCCCAGGGCAGCCGGACATGGTTTGTAGGGCAAGGAGGGCAAGGCAGTGCGGACGCCCTGGGAAGGATTAGAGGTACTTCAAAAGGCTCCCAGTGAAGGGGGATACTTTCACCTTTTCCATCTGTGCATCAAACCTCAGGGACCATTTCTTGCAATCCCACCTCCAATATTTTCTTCTCCTATAGGTCTCCCACCTCCCTCCAGCATACCAGCAAAGTATTTTGCAGTCAAAAAAAGTAGTTTCTTGGCCAATTTTACTCAGTCACTCAGAGATTTCAAGCGCTCCCTTTTGCCTTCCTCAGAGCCCCGCTCTGCTCCCCACTGCACCCCTCAGTGCCGGCTGGGTCGAGTGATCCCTTCAGCGCTGCGGGCCCAAGGCACCCGGTGCCGCTTGGACAGACCAGGCCGGCCGGGGCTGCTGCAGGAGGCGGCGGCTCCGGTGCCTCCGGCAGGGGAGGAGGCCGCAGGCACCGGCCTCACCAAGCCCAGCAGAAAGGGGCCACCAGCCTGGGCCACCAGCCCGAGCACCAGCTCTGCTCCCTCCTGTGAGAAGCAGGGTGGCTTTTCCCCGCTCCTGCCAGGCCATCACTGTGTCACCCGTCCCAGCAGCAGGGGGAAATGGCACCTGCAGCCTGGAGCAAGGCGGCAAGGAGAGCTTTGACCCACTTGCTGGGTGAGGAAGGGCCAGGGAGCTGCAGGAAGCAGAGACAGGAGTAAAAGAAAGAGGAGGAGGCTTGAAGGATTTGACACAAAGCTAAGAAGTGTTTGAAGCACATGCTGGAAGTTTCCATCTTTGGGCACCTCTTGCACACAGCCCTTGGGGAAAGTGTCTGCTGCAGCAGAGGCCTAGCCACCTTGACATCCATCTGGGAGGAAGGACACTGCCATATCCACGGGGACGGGATGTTTAAGGAACACCCAAAGGCCCCCAGTTGGACCTCACTGAATGCAGTGTGTCAGCGCGCTCTGCATGAGGCACAGAGGCGCTTTGTGTGGAGCACATACTGATCAGCATGAGTATGAAGAGAAACACTGTGTTAGATGGGGGTGGCACCAAATTCTGCACCAGAAGGGACGCAGCAAACAGCTACGTAATGTGGCTGCTTGCTTGCAACCGCTGCGCTGCCACCTCTCCTTAGCGCGGGTCTCAAAGCGGGGGTGTCTCGCTCTGAGGGGATACTGCTGTGCGCCCCTGTGCAGGCTCCTCTGCAAACAGCCCAAATGTGACTTTTGTTTCTGCTTCCCATGGCCATTTCCTCTCCCCTGTACCGAGGTACTTAACACTTGTGAGAAATAGCAAAACTGAGATTTTGGGAGAATGAAGCTGTGTATTTAGCCACAAGGTATACATTAAGTGGAGGCTTTGCTGCACCTCGTGCAGCTATAGGGAGCACCAGAGACATGGGGTACGTGGGGAAGAGGCAATGCAGAATTTTGGCTCTCTCTGGTACACATTTCTTCATTTCTTGTTCACGCCTTTTAGCAAATGGGGTAATTTCTGGCAGCTTTCGTGGCAACTTTGGAACGTGAACTTGCCAATGGTTGATCTTTTTTATGTTTCAACTGAAAGATATTAATTCATTTATTCTTTGTGTCTTATGTGTCCTTGTTTTTTTTTTTTTTTTTTTTTTTTTAATATGATGGATTTGGATAATAAGGTGTGGAGAGCTGAAAGTCCCAGAAGGGAATTGAAGGCATTCATTTCTGGCTCCTGGAAATCTAGAAGACTGTTTGTAGGCAAATATGCAAAGGACTAAATCTGAGCACCCTCATTTGAAGTTATAAACAAGATTTAAATGCAGTATGAGGTCTTGCTAGTTCTGTTTTGACTTCTGCTATCCATAATTCATTACTTGTTGCATGTGACTACTCAGTTAATCATATGCATTATTTCTGCTATGCAGAAACTCACATTAGCAAGATCATTTAAAACATATGAGAAACAGTTCCATGAAATGTAAGAAAAAGGACACTCTTTTGCAAATATTGGTATAAAATAGAAGAAAAGCAGAAATCAGTTGCAGCAAAGACTCCTCTTGAATGGTCAAAATATTTGGAAATAGTTTCTTTCCTTTTCCATTGAAGTCCAGCCAAGCTGGGCCAATTCACCCATGGAGAAACGAGGCACAACAAAGGTTATATCTGACACGGATAAACTTCTCTATTATCGCATTATGTGGTCATTTGCTGAGCCGTAACGTGAACTGTGGATCAAGTAAAGGTAACAAAGACACAGAACGTTAGACAGACCACAGCAGGCAGAGGTCTCAGGATTCAGTTTCCAACCTTTCCAGTTTACGGTGAGCATCGGATATCATAAGCCTTACATCTATTATTTCAAAAGGTTTCAGTTGTCTAAGGGGACCGTAGAATGGCAGGGATCCTTTAGGGTATAATAGGCATTTAGGTCAGTTTGATCATTTTTGTCACTATCCTCCATATACTGAGTGTTATTTGCAAGTTATGGCTTGTTGTTTTTCTGTGAGCACATTTATTTAACAGCCACCAGCAGAGGAGCAGTGCTTGACACTGCCTGCCCTGAATGATAATGTCCAGCTTAAGCTTAGCTGACTGTATGCACAGTAGAAAGGTCCATCGTCATTTAGACCGAGGTGTCATCACCAGATCTTAGTGCTGAAGTGGTTCACAGAGGACCCAGTATAAACAAGCATCAGGAGCACCGCTCTGCAGGATGGTCAGCATGCAAATGAAAGATAAATAAATGACCAACTGTTGGAGCTTCAGCTTGCAGAGTGTCAAGTAACTCTTGGAAAGTTAGCTTAGCACTTTCCACTTCAATTAATTTCCATGGAAGCTAAGAGATTTCAGCATGGCCAGAGCTGCTCCATAAGCACTTCCATTGCTGAGAGGGAGGACCTTAGAGAAGAAGAGAGGAGAGCCTGGGATGTGGGAGCTCTGCCCGTGAGCAGCAGCTACCTGCTTTGCATGACTCATGCAGCCCTGTTCTTCTCCTATGGCAGATAAATGAAGAGCCCAGGCAGCTCCAGCCTCTAGGGCACTACTGATTAAACTCTAGATTTCTCTGCTTTATTTAAGGATTAAATCCTCCTGTTCTCAGACTAGATGTCCTGACAGAAACCTTCCTTCCCCACATCTCCTCTCCTGGCAGTGTATTAGCCAATAGTCCACATGCAATATAGAGATTACCACCATGACAAGGATCATAGGTCTACTGGCATTTGCTATACATACAAAAGGAACAACTTCTCCTGGCTATCACTCCTTTCAGTTTCACATAGGATTATATGCTTGCAGATCAGGTTCGTTGAGGAGATATTTTTATAAGAGTTGTTATATTTTAACAAATAATTTATATATGTACTTTCATAGCAGCTGGGTACATGACAGGCACAGAATAACCAGACTAGCAGACCAAACAGAAGACAAGAGACAGCAAAGATAATTCTATAGCCTGTGCTGTCTCACCATAGCAGCTCTCACCTCATGCCCTTTGGCCACTGTTATATTCTTCACATGAAAATAATGTATAAAGAGGTTGGTAGTTTTATATGAGTCACCTTCAAAATGTTTCTATCTGTGTCTGTCCTGCAGAATGTGACTCTCCCAAGTGCTCTTGTGCCAGGAGATCCTCGGATGTATGCAAAGCCCCCAGGGGATCCTGTGGGTGGGATGTCCATTCACCTGCATGGAAGCCACCATGGGAGATGGACTCACACATGGAGCAAGCAGGCTGTGAATAACCTCTAATTAGGATGTTGCCTTTCCCTTCACAATTACATATGGGAACACTGACTGTGGCACACTGCAGGCTTGCCATGCTTGTGATATCTGTCTCTGTCCACTAAAGGGAATGGCAGGAACAGGAAAAATTAGTCAATAAGTGTGAGGAGCGCTGCCCAAGGGAGACAGATCGAGCAGCACACAGTGGAGATGCCTCATTAAACTGATAGAAGCCTCACAAACAGAAGAGCTGCTAATTATCCGGGGAGTTATGCAATGAAAAGTGGCAGAAAGCCAAGCAGTGAGGCTGACTGTTCTTAATGCGAGGGGTGGCCGCCCAGAAAACCCACGTCATTTATAATGCAAAGGGGGTAAGAAACAGGTAGTTTTTAAAGATGATGATTTTCATTTTATTAATAATCTATTCACATATTTCTTTACTAAAGTTCTTTATTTAAATCTAGGGGACAAAGGATGGTCGCAAGGGTCCCACTGTATTAGCAATATGCTTTGGAAGCCAAGCGATCCCCTTTTGGAATTAAAAAAGGGGTTGTGAAAGTATTCAGGAAGCAGCATAGCAGGAACTCCTTTTCACAAGCCTGCCACAATCCAGGATTATTGCCTGAAGAGAATGTGCCAACAGTTTTTGGGAAGGGAAAAGATGCCACAAAAGACAAACATTATTCTGCACTTTCATTTCCAGCTCCTGGAAAGCCAGAGCCCCGGGATGGAGCTGGTCACTATGGTTACGGGCAGATGGGAAAGCTCCTTTCCGGGCGCTTCATCAGCCGCTGTTACCTGGTGAGAGCAGCGGGCAGGCGCTGGAAGCGGGACGACTGGCCCACGGAAGCCCGCGGCACCTCCGGGCTCTCTCCAGAGCGCGTGGGCTGCTAACCTGGCACCGGGCCACGCACAAATGCTGCGGCTGCGGCCAGGCCTTGACAGGGCTAGCACAGACACTGCACACTGGGTCTTGCAGGCAGGGCACTGAAATAGAGGTGTCCAAACATCACAGGGCCACCTCCCAGTGCAAACCAGCTCTTTTCTTTGCCCGCAGTCAGCTTGATTCAGCATTTTCGTAACAAAAGGGTCTGGTCAGCATAACATGCAGGAACCGAGATGGTCCAGAGCCAAAGACTCTCTAGCACAAGTTATTGCTGTCCTCCCTCACGTGGGAAGGCAAAGGTGAAATCAAACTTGCCACAATCAGAGGAAATGACCTTACATAACGTTGCATTTTGCAAGGAGATATTCCAGGTGAGGGGGTAGTGATGCTCCTGACTGTATTTTTGTGCAGTAGATCAGGAAGCCCGGTCAACCTCCGGTGACAGTCTGCCCAGTTCTCCCTGGGACAGGTTTGTGTGCACATGTGCACATCACACATCGCTTTACAAGCTGCTCTAACTGCAGGCTACATGAAACACATCGTTAACAATCTTTCCAGGCTTGTTATTGTCATGGTTAACCATTGATAGGATCAGCCTTTCTACAGAGTGCTCACAAAGACCAGAAAGTGCATTTATCACGAGGGCATTTATTATTATTCCCTTTACTAAATAAGAATGCAAGTTTTCTGAAGTTGCAGACTACTAAAATGCTGCTCCATTTGCAAACACAAACCAGAGCTGTCTAGCTTATTGTTGTAAGGAAAACTTGAAGAACCTTTGAGCAACTCTTCCATACCCCTCCATAAACTCCCTGTGAGGAATGAAGGGCTTTGGTGTTGTTTTTATGGACTAAGCGTGTAGCTTTGTTTCTCCATTTTCCTTGTACAGAGGGGTAAGTTCAAAATATCTCTAGCCTAGAATACTGTAAGTGAAAGGTGAGCAAACAGTACACAGGCCAGGTTGGTATGAAAGGATGGAGCCAAATGGGCTGCTTTTCTGAGGAGAACATTGATGGTGAAGAGAACAATGTCCAGTGAGTAAAGAGAAAATTCACTGATTAAAATTTTATAAGGACATAGCATAAGAGGTAAAGAGGCACATGAAGAGGCCCAGAAAGGGATAGAGAGAGAGACAGGCTGGATCCGGGGAAAGGCAAAGCATGCCGTGTGGCTGCTCCTGCATCTTCATCCATGATCTGAATTTTGATTTGGCCCCAAAATAAGGACATGTTCCAGCTATGTCCAGTGAACTAACAAAAGCTGGCTTGTTTTGAAGAGGGAGCACGCATCACCACAACTACTTCTGATGGCACTACTTGCCTGGAAGGTAAGTGCCCTCTAGGAAACAAAGGCTTCTTGCCATGTCCATGGAAATTAGCAAGAGCTGCAGCTCAGGGGCCTTATCTTAAGGAATGTGTGGGTCCTACCCTATAAGGCGGTCACACTGTCTCTTGCTTTAAGGTATATTCAGAGTGACTATATAAAGGCTGGGGAGAGAGGTCTTGAGAAGGAGCTGTGTAAATCTGTAACATGCCTTCAGATTTCATTATCATCCAATTGCATTTCCCTAGTCTTCAAAAATATTTTTTATTTTATTTTGTGGCAATGCGAAAGAAATATTAATTAACCAGGAACGGGATGGGAAAAGTTAGATGCCTTATGATTTTGTCACAAGGTGATTGCAGGGCCATCAAAAGCAGAGAGCGTCTTCTCCCTCCAGCTCCACTTTTCCTTCCTTCCTTCCTTCCTTCCTTCCTTCCTTCCTTCCTTCCTTCCTTCCTTCCTTCCTTCCTTCCTTCC
>JAVCKT010023486.1:0-12735 GCA_032273925.1 Rhynchotus rufescens
AAGGAAAGGAAAGGAAAGGAAAGGAAAGGAAAGGAAAGGAAAGGAAAGGAAACTTACATTAGCCTCAGGTATCCTTAACATTTTGCATTTGTAGTCCTACTCGACATTTAAGGCAGGACATGAAACAGTAAACAGGTCAACGAAGATGCATGTTAGGTAGTTTGGTTTTTTGCCGACCACTTTTTTTTTTTTTCCTCATAAAGATGCTGTAGGAACATCATCTGTGATTCACACTAACTTAGCTGCATGTCTTTGGCATTCAGTGACAGTGCTCTAAGTGCTCCAGCTTGCACCACAAGGCTCTTCATAGTCCCGCCGGGGACTTCTGTCTCACGGCAGCACATGGACACTAAACACAGAGCTGTATGCGGGGTTTCTTTCGCAGCATGCTGCCTTGCCAGCCGTCACAGCGCCTTTGAGCCTCCCCAAGGCACAGCAGGGCAATAAAAGTACAAAGGAGCGAGCGGGAGCCGGCAGCCAGCCGGAGCTCCATATAGAGGGTGATGGGGCTTCCTGTCTCGTAGGAAGTGCCCGCTCCGTGACCTGTCATTTCTGCTGTCTGGACTGCTGTCTCCTCACTTCCTGGAGCAAAACAAAATAGCGCCAACAGAGAGTGCCTCTCTTCCTTTCGCTTCAAGGCTTCCATTCTGTAAGAGCCGTCCCAACTTGTGGGCCCAGCTGGAATTAATACTCGCGGAGTCTCTGCGGAGAAGGTTGAGGAAGTGGAGGAGGTCCAGGGGGGCAATGTGAATATCTAGTGTTGATATACACATAAATCAGAACCCGCATGTCACTCTGAAACAGGATGAAGGACAAAGGAGGCCCAGGCTGTGATGCTTGGCTCCTGGCTCTTAGCTGTCTGATCCCCAGGTGTGCTGAAAGGATCTCAGTCGACAATTTAAGTGCCTTGCACTACCCATGAGGCACCTCAGAAGGGTCTATGCACTTAGCAACATTACATTTAATTGGGAATAAATAACATCTTAAATATTTATTGACATAACTAATTGGTAAAAAAAAAAAAAAAAAAAAAAAAAAGCAGGGAGAGAAAGGCACATCTTAAAAAGCTCCACATAAGCCAGGATGAATACAGTGCAATCAGACTATAAGCATTGTGTACATCTATCTAACCGAGCTTCAGAGGCAGCACTATTCTCACTGGTACAAAGAGGCTGAAGCAAAGGCAAGGTCAGTTGGAGGAGGCAGAAGGGGTAGGGTAACTGTGGGAGAAATAAGCACTGCTCTCAAATCAATGTTTTGGTGCTGCTCTCCTACAGGAACAGGCTGGCAGCATACCACCCTAGCCAAACACCATCTGCCTCACAGACAACCTTCAGGTTTCTGGATTTCCCCTTTGCTATACAAGGTGGAGAGAAAGAGAAACAGGGAAGGGAGCATGCCAGGCCCTCCTCCAGGCAATCTCTTCTGTAACATCCAGTTTCTTTTGTACACAAGCAGATTTACCCCAAAGCTGTGCAAGTATTATAGAATGCTGTCTCTGCCAATCCTTTACATAGTGCTCCAACAGTCTTTACCTCAACAATGACCCCACATGACCTCTTGTCCCTGTATCGTGTAATAGATTCCTTCTATTTCAGGACACCAAAACACCAGTTGGGTGGGCTGCAAAACAGCTCCACCATTATTTAAGTTACTTTGAACTGAGAAACCACAGAAAAGATAATCATTGTGTTTTAGAGCCAGAGAGGCACTCCAAGGGAGCCAAAAAGACCAAGCATCAACCACTAAAAAGTGATTATATCCAATTCGCCTTAGGAATTACTGGTTCAAGCTGTGTGGATGAAGGGCAATATATGACCTTTGGGCTAGAAACCATAATTTTAACTTGCAGTATAGTCAAAGTCATATAGACCCAAGAAAATTCTTTGAGAAAAGAATTGATGGAGAAGAATGAGAACAGCTAAGATGAGTTCTGGTGTTAGACTGTACAAAAAAAAACCCAAAACATTAATTTGTTCCATATGAAGAGAAAATGAGGAGGTCAGAAGTGTCTAGTGAGACAGAATGAAGAGCTTCATGATAACCATGAGCACCATGATAACCAGAAGATAAAAGGTTGAGATGCTTTCCTAAGGTTAAGACAAGAAACCTGAACTGGATATAAGAGGTTTCCATACTAATTTGCATTCCTAAAAATATTCATCATCATTTAGCAACATAGATTTGGCCTGCTGGATGAAGCTATGAGTCAATCCTGTCTGGTATTCTGGATAGTAACAAGTACCCAGACAAAACATGTTATCCTTACCCAATTAGGCATTGCTACACATGGAAAGAAGCACTTCTTTTCACCTCTTACTGGGGATAGCTTTATGCCTTCAAGTAACAGGCTGAATTATTGCCTTATCTTCTGCAAGCTATGAATAGTATTGTGTTGATTTAGCTTCTGGCTTATTTATTTATTTATTTATTTATTTATTTATACATGTTAGCTTTAGATTGCTTGTGGCAGTAGGGAGACTGAACTTTCTGACATCACTGTGTTCTAAAAATATCATGATGGACCTTGACTGTGTGCATATAAGGCATCAGTCTGTGAGATATGCTTGGAAGAAGGTGTACAGTTCACTTCCAGGCAACTGGAAGTGAAGCAAGTCAGGCAGGAGTAAAGCTGAGTGAATTGCAGAGCTGCTAGAAGATGTATTGATCAAATGGGAAGTATTCAAAATGAATACATGCCAAAACTTCCGCACATCTATACAGACAGATTCTGATATCTCCACTGGTGCATAGTCAAGAGAGTCAATGATCAGTATCACAGATCAGAGCAAACTGAGGCCCAAGTGCTAAGAAACATCAAAATATAGCCATTGGCTCCTATTTCTTTGTTGTGCTGAGCATTTTAGTCATAATAGAAAAGCTGGATGACTGCACTCCTGAATCTTCCTGCATCTTTTATCCTCAAGGACAAATTGTTCTTCCATATTTTTAACTTGACATAACAAATTACCTCAGAACAGTCTGAAACAGCAGCCTGCAACCAAGAATACATTTTTGGGGCAGAAATATCACCTCTTTGGGGCATTTTTGGGGCAGAAATATCACCAGGGTAAATAACCTTGACATAGGATGCCAACTGACAATGTTGCCAGATGCCAGCTAGGGAAGAAGGATACATGCAGCATCACAGCTGTTGTCTCCTCTGAAATGGGCATGCATCTCCAAAACAAATGAAACAGAAAACAGGTGAGAAATTGTACAGAAGAACTCTCCACTCAATTTATAATCAGAAATGCTGAATGAGGGAGCTCTAAGAAATATTTGTATGATCAGTAGGGCTTCAGGTGAGGAATAAGTTTGTTGCCACCATTAAAAAAAATGCATTTAGTGACTGCTTTTTATGTTTTTTTTTGATCAGTCCTGGTAAGGAATTCTGCCATTTCTGCCTCTTCCTAATGTCAGTGCTGTGAATCTTACTAGTATGAAATTGCCTTGAAGTCACTTTGAACTGGGAGACTAGCAACGATGACAGAAGTACACAAATTTTCTCAGCAAGTCACTTTCTCTGGCATCCCTCTAGCACGGTCCAAAACTATCAGTATCTATCGCCATTTTATGGAAGAACTGTACTGCACCCAGAGGAGCTCTTTATTTTTTTACAGTGGAGTTGTTACTCCCTCATTATAAGTAAGCCCAAAGTGATCATCTAATATTGCCTAGTGGCAACTCTAGGGACCTCCTCAGATGCATTTTTCCTGAAGAAAGGGAGGTTTGCCTCTGTGGTTAACGGGGGATGCATCCTTTAAAGCCACTTCCAAAAAGCATACAGCTCTTTTAAGTTACTGTTTGACTTTAGTATCATCTTTTACACCATGGCTAACGCTGATCACTGACAGCTAAATGCTTCAATGAAGTTTGATATCTAAATATGTAGACAGGCACCAGCTGGAACTCTCCAAAACACATTGCAGTGCAGCTCACAAATCAGTGGGAGTCAGGCACTGCCATACGTACAAAGTTTACATATCTAACCAAGGCCTGTCTTGGGACACTTGGATACAAACATGTCCTTTGTGACACAGTGGAGGAGTGAAGTGATTTGTTGATGCTGATACCCTTCCACGATCATCAGCAAGGCTTCTCTTGGCCTACTTCACACAGCTTGGCCCAGGGCTGAGTCATGGCCAGGCCTCTGCAGACTAGAAGTGATAATACTGAACTTGATGACATTTCAAACTGTTCACAGATTTTTGTCCATTGACACTTTTTTTTTTTAATCCATGAATGTGTTTTTCTGTTTCAGGCAGCACTGAAATACGTCTAGAAGTCTAGCCTTAGTTTCAAGTGAAGGAGTTCTCTTTTTCATTCATATATTTTAACTTATCAGTTTGAATTCCACTTTCAGCTACATGATGTATTACAGGATAATATAAGAGTTCTGCACAAAAAAATGTGCAAATGGACATCATGGTCCATCCCAACTACTCTGAGGAAGCACAGCTCCTCCAGCCACAGGAATTTTCATCGTTGAATGTTGCTTTGCACAGCTTGCCATCTCAAAGTGTACTCAAGGGATAGTGGACACAGCAGAGTTGCCTCCAGCCGTACTAGATTCCGAGCTCTCCCATCACGGCCAGTGATAACGGTACTCAGTGACACTCTTTAGGCTCTTCTGACATGCATCAGGAGTGACTCCCTACAAAATAGTCTGTAATCAGTGAAAACAGTAGCAGATTTGTACTTTTCTCTTTAATTAACTGTGCCGAAATTTGCAGTCAGAACTGCAAGTAAACTGGATTTAATTCAGGGATGCCTTGTATTCTTTGTGACATGCATTTGTAATGATTTAATTTTATCGCATTCACTGGCATCACATCAGCTATTAATAGCGTCATTCTTTCTTCATGATCCAAATGGCAGAGGATTTAACTGAACTGATTACTGGGCCCATGTACCTCAGGTTACCTCCCCAGTCCCCACCAGGAGCAGCACAGCATCCTTGAGAAAGCAGGTTAAGCTTAGCCATAGGCAAATTGACTCTTGAGGTAGCCACTAAAGAAGTTGGATCAGAGATGAATTTGGTCTTAT
Organism: Rhynchotus rufescens; assembly: GCA_032273925.1. Taxonomy (NCBI): domain Eukaryota; kingdom Metazoa; phylum Chordata; class Aves; order Tinamiformes; family Tinamidae; genus Rhynchotus; species Rhynchotus rufescens. The sequence continues at coordinate 5,050 of JAVCKT010023486.1, forward strand.
TTGAGAGCCATCCTTCCATAACCTCCCTCCCTCCACCTGGCAAAGGCTGGTGGCAGCATGTGCCAAGGAGTTGAACAGTCATGTACCTGGTCCTGAAATGGGGAGAAGGAGGTTATCAGGAGGCAACTCAGCGTCATTGTCACCGTCCAGTCACTGTCCTCTCTGGCTGAGTTGCTGTGGAGTCATGGCATAAGCTACACAGAATAACAGTGTTATTTTAGGAGAACTATGCAATGTCCTCATCCCAGAGAGCTCCCTAACACTCATTGCTCGGATGGTAACCAGTGCTTGAAGGGTTCCCCTTGACGGAAATCTTGCAAGTTCATGTTTTAGCATATGATATGATACAGCTCATAGGCATGTACACAAGACATACTACTGCATGACTGATATTAGCTTAATGCTACCAGGATGTATTTGTGGAAAACTACATTTCTACCTGATGTGCTCAACTGACTTCACGTCATTCCTCTGGCAAGAGAGACTAGTTTACAATTTTTTTTTTTTCCATGTGCCATAGCCAACAATGTTGTACGTTATTAGCCTGTAGAATAGTTTCTAAAACTTCTATTTCAATTGCTTAGAATATGTTTTCTTGTTGGAAAGCATCTCTGTTCCTTTCTGCTACATTTCACCCATCCTTCTCCAAAACATATGTTTTCAATCTTTATTATTTATATGTAAGAAAGCACTGTCGGCAGGGATTTGTAGTTTATCTCTCATTGACCTCCTGAAAAAAAAAGAGATTAAAAAGAGAAGGCAAAGATGGATTTATTGATCTGATAGAAGAAGAAAAAAAAAAAATCAGTTCAAACATCAGCCTGCCAGATGGCAATTCAAAGATTTACTTATATCCAGAAATGTTCAGATCATTTTTCTTCTTCCTTTTTTTGTTTTTCAAGGTTCTGCCTGGTAGCCATGGTGCCAAATCATTGTGAAAAAAGTGGTTGTTCCCAGTATCTTCAACTGGCATGGGAAGGACCAGTTCTAGGAAGTGTGACAGAGGAGCTTCTTTTTATATTTCCAGTCTAATTTTAGAATCTAAAGAGGTCTGGATAATATATTCACCTTATAAGAGGCCACTGGGAACTGAACTGGGCTTGAGCCCTTCATGGTTCGTATTTATCTCCCAGAAGCTCTACATTTCAAATAAAGACATTTAAAATCATGGATCATTCCTGATTTTCCCACTGAAGGTGACAGTGAGAGAATCAAGCTTCAATTTGCTAATTATACAAAACGCTTTTAGGAATTAATAGTGCCTATGAGCATGAACAGAGAGGAAGGACAATCATATCTCTTTTTCTCTTTCTGCCAATATTACAAGCTGATTCTAAAATTGGTCATTGATCTGATTGCTCCAAACTGTATTTGAGCCATATTTTATGAATCAGTCCCTACATGTGTGATTACTAAGGGCTTTGGTAGCTTGGTCTCCTGATTTAGCTCCACCATCGCCAAGGTCTTTGTCATGAGCCTGGCTGACCTCCCAGCACCACCTACTTCCATTTGAATTTGATGCACGAGATCCCACCCAAAGGAGACAAGCCTCCCCTGGAACAATGAGTAATTCTTGCAAGACGCAACTGGAACACGCTGCCGCGGCACGGGAAGGCTGATAACATCGCCTGAGCCACAGCGGGCCTTTGTGGCGGCAGACACAAGTGGGATGTTCCTTCTTAAGCTTTCCAGAGCCAGAGGAAGTGGGCCCTGAAACACAATGTGCATTGAAATCGGCTTTCATCTGGGGGATCTTGCGGCGTAAGCGCCACTCGGTGATGTGCTTTCCATCTGCCGCCGAGTCTCCTGATGCATTTCCTCTGTTTGTTCCAGGGGGATGGATGGCAGCACCTCAGCGCAGACACACATTGTCCGAGCAAGCGCCGGTGGGCACTGCGCACAACTCGGGACAATAGCAGTCCCGATCCTCAGGAGCCTTGGGTGGAAGTGGGTGACATTTCAAATAGTCTTCTCCTCCTGCACATGAATAGCACGCTCATTATAGAAAGGTTTAAAAGCATATTGCATCTAGCAATGCTCATGCTATATGCTTTTGGATTTTCTCTCCATGGGGAAAGGCGCTGTATACTTGTGATGCTAGAAGGTTTAAAGTAGGCACTTGAGAGAGCAATAATTCAAATGACACCTGCTAGTAGACTGTTGAGTCGTGCACACAGTTGTTTCACTCTGCTCGTAAGAGATTCAGTTATACAAGACAGAAAGTCGAGAAGAACATGATCACTAAGAGAAATTCACTTCAGCCATGGAACTAAGGGGCTGTCAAAGCAACAAGCAGATCCTAACAGTGTTTTTCATATCATACCACTGTGATTTAGAATTCTGTTTCAGGCTATGTTTTTGTAGGACATCTGCTTTTTCATAAAGTCTTGCAATTAATCAAGAGGGTAGATGTTTAGCAAAGATCTAAGTCAAGGTTGACAGCAAGTACAAATGAGCACCATATGAATTACTCTTTGTCTGTCAGTTGAGCAGACGTAATCAAATATGACCATATCAGAACAAACTGTTGCTATTTATAAGGAGTAAGTAAATTGTAAGGAATAAATTAACCTTTCTGCTACAGTGCATTGTGGAAAGACATAGACACATATTCTATTTATTTGGCATGTCCATATCAGAAGCATGTGAGGAAGGTTCAAACTGCATCAAGATAGCATTAGTAAGAAGAAACTAGGAGAAATCCATTTTTCACAAACCATCCATTTACTGAGCCTTAGGCTTTATCCCAGCTCATGGATCACAAACATTTTAGTAGCTGGGAATAGCAGTACTACTTAATCACACTGCGAGCTTTGTAGGGAGGGAGGAAAATACCAGACAAAAAATTCACCAAGTATGTATGGGGATAGGTGGCATGTTGTGTGGGAAGAGGAAATTATCATGAAAAACAGCATCATCTCCTTACAATCCCATTTGGAAAGAGAATCTATTTTTAAGTTTTCCTATCTACAAACACTGCTGGTACATTCTCCCTGTGACACTTATTTGGACACTTTAAAAAGAGATCTTGACTTACTTCTACCTCTATTGAGTAAGTGCCATCGAGCATGAAAAGGAGGAGAACATCATTTTTTGTTCTTGATCCCTTTTCAGTCCAGGTACAGACCCATACAGCATCATGAGCCTGCTATGTGGAAAAGCTGAGTTGGAGCAGGGGTGAAGCAGGGAGGACAGGTCACCTGCCCAATGGCACTGCTGGAGAAGAGCTAAGGCAAAGGCAGAGTGAAAGGAAACATGACACGAAAGGATATAGAAAAGAAAGTTTTGGCATAGGATGAAGGAATTTTTTTTTTTATAAAGATCTGTAATGTTTTGGTTATTCTTAATTAGATGGGTCAGATTGTGATAAGCAAAGGGCAACATAATGCGCATTAGAGGAATCAGAAAACAGTTTATTAAAATCATAATTTACTTCAGCAACTGAAAAGCTACTGAGCCTAGTAACCAAATGAAATTTTTTGTTGAATATAAAATTAACTTTCAACAAATATTTAAATGAATAGCAGTTTTAAAGTTTCAGCTATTTGAACAAACTCAGTTGCTACATATATATACTGTCATATATAATATGACATCTAATTACCATGTTGTTTACTCACGGTTGGTATTTAGGTGCAGTCAAAAACCTTACTGCAGGGATGTTCAGAAAAAATAATAGATCTGTCTTGAGACAGCATTGCATATCTCTCTTGATGCATGCTAACTGAAAAGGAATCCTGGCTGCGTTGCTTAGATTGTTGTCCTAATTTACAAACGGTTAAAACTAGGTATAACAAATTCTAACCTCAGTGTTGTTCACCTAAAACATGCAGCCATACTGAAAATGGCTGAGGGATGTTGTGATGGATAGAGTAGAACAGAAAGCAAAACATTAATTAGACAGGCTTCTTAGATTAGATCATGCTGTTAAGAGTTATACACTACTAAACTCTGCTGTCTCCATACAGCAGCACTCAAGAGAGATTACAGGAAAAGATGATATGCTAAAAGATCATATGTCTTCTTATGGCTGGGTCTTTCCAAAGTAATGCATATTTTTAATTTAAGCACTGTTTAGAAAATAGTGATGTCACTTCAAAATAGTTCTTGCCTTTTTCTTGTGCTCAAACTCTCAGTTTTTCTCAAACTCTTTGTGTTGAAAGAAAGCTCTCTGTATTGATAAGCTGCAGATATCAGAGATATTAAATTTAATTTTTTTTGATTGCTGACTCAATGCAGAGAGTTGCTGTATCTTTCATTGTTCTCAATACATCTGCCTGAATTATCTTTTCCAGGAGAAGTGGGCGTTTGAGAGATGTGCATCAGCATTTAAGGAGGTACCTGGATCAGAGGAACGGTCAGAAGAGCAAGATGAAATGTTCTGGAAGTGATTAAAGGGAGAAGAAGCAGGAATACAACCTCTTATGTCAGTTGTTCTGTTGTTATTTATGCAGTTCCAGCATTAACCATCCTCCTACAAGCTTACCAGAATTCCACAGATGCTTGTGGTTTTAATTGTTTTTAACCTAACATGATATTAAAGTATGGTAATAATTAAATCATACTATCACCACAAATGGGCCAGTTTATTAACCAAAAGTCTAAACTTTCAAGAAGAGTACCAAAACAGTATCTCACGACTTCTCATATACTCTTTTTTTTTTTTGTCTTTCCAAATAGAACCGCCTACAGCTTCAGTAACACAGTATCTTACAAGAAAATCTGTATCAGAGAGGGAATATTTATCCCTTGGTCACTCTTTTCCTTTGGTTGAGTCACTTCATGTGAAATGCAGTGACTAAGTGCCTCATTTCGAAAGCACATTTCATTGATATGGATCTTGGCTGCTCACCACGGCGCCGTATCTTTAGCAACTGGTCACATCATCTGACTGTGTCAACAGGGAACCTCTGCAGCACCACAGTGGCACGAAGTGGTCATAGCATCGCCCTGGGCTGGGCAGGCAGTGGGTAAGCAGCAGAATATAAAATGCACACGTCACTAGATGAAGTATGTCAGCATGACTACGGATTAAATATTGTAAGCCCAAAGCAGCTTAAGGCCCCAACTGCCTTGGCAGACATGCAAATACAGTGTTTAAATCTGAAAAACCTTAGCTTGGCTGTTGGTTAAGCTTGAATGTGCTGAGGTTCTTGCTGCTACTTGCATTTTTCTCCTGGTCACCAGCAGAAACCTGTGGCGGTTGCTGGTGTTGCTGAGCGCAGCAGCACCTGACCTGGCTCCTGGCAGGGGGTCTTGTGGAGCAAACCTTGCTCTGCTCCCCAGTGGCATTTCCAGCCTTTTCACTTCATTCACAGACATCTGCAGTTGGCTGCTTTTTTCCTGCCTGATTTCTGCACTGGGAGAAGGGCTGAAGGAGCTTCAGACAGCAATTCAGCCCCACTCAATGGTTCCATCTCAACCTCTGCTCAATGACCCTTCACATCTTTGGAAAGAACAAGTTTTCTTTTCCAATTCAGCAAAAATCAACCACTTCCCCACTGACCTCCCAGTTGGTTCATACCTGCCTTCTTGTCTCCATGCATTTCAGATATATAGATATAACAACAAAAAAAAAGTGGTGTGCAAATGAGCCTGCAACTTTTGTTATACTTCATGAGACAGCTTTTGTGCTTCCCCATGTTCCCCGCGTCCCTGTCCCTGAGTCAATAAAGGCAGAAACTTTTCAATATGTGATCTTATGCAGCAGAGCTCATCCTGAGACTGATATCTTCCATCTAGCATTAATTTAGCACCTTAATAATCCATAAGAACTGACTGTTGCAACAAGTGGCAGGAGAGGAAATCAGCATCAAAGGTTCTAAAAATAAAAATTATGTCTTAAACAGGGGTACCCAGGAAGGAGTCCATTGAGAAGCAGAAGACTAGATCTTGACTACTCTGAAGAAAAACAGCAGTGCATCTCACCTCCCCCTCCCATAGAAGTGTCTTCTCAGTTGTCCCCTTTCCCCTGAAGTCCCCTATTCCCCTGTAGCTGTGGTGCAGGGACAGGACGTCCCTGTGGGTCTCTCTGTGTCCTCACCAGTGACGCAGGCACCGGGGTGTAGCGGGTGAGGAGGTGAGATTTGGAGAAACTGAAAAGGCCTCCAGGGATTTGCTTTCCTTAAAAAAGAAAAAAAAAAGAAAAAAGAAAAAGAAAACAGAAGCAGGGATTTGGAGTCTCTAATCAGCAATGATTGCTTCCTGTGCATAAGTCAGCTGTTTCCATACAATAGCCAAGCTGTTCAGTCTCCAGGCGCCATCCCAAGGTCATCACTTTTCTATTGTTGTTCCCCACCCCCATGGAAAATTCCTATGCTCTTTTATGTATATGAGGCTTTTTTAAAATCTTGGAAAACTCATGCCTGCCTCTCGTGGCTGTGGAAGGATTCAACATTAGATACTGATCTGAGCTTGGCTAACTTGTCTTTTCAAGACCCTCTCCCTTTCTGCAACATGTGTCTTATCTTATCTGTCTTAACTTGTTAGGGTCTTTAAGCAAAATACCTACACTGTGTTATGTGGTAGATGTAATCCAAATATCTGACATATTTTTCCTCCTTGCTTTTCTATGAATTACACGTGTTATTACCTTCTGACATAGTGAGAAATAAGGCCATGTTGATTCCTAGATAGTGCTTTCTCATAAAATATTGATTTTCACACACAAATATACACTCAAAAATCCTTGCTCTTATTTTGGAATTGCTTAATATGGTTATGGTTAAAATGGTTATTTTGAAAACTGCTGCACAAAATTCTAAAATCTTCAGAATTCAGATTAGAAAAAAATGGCTGAATTTTAATTCCAGGCAGCTTGTCTGGGTTCCTTGAATTCTTTCAAATCCATCTCCCTGGACTAGAGCTGACACTGGGCCACACTGAGCAGGTCTTAAAAAACATCACTTATTCCCCACTCCTACTGGCATTGGCGGGACAAGGAATTTTAGCACTTTGTAGATTTGATGCCACATATATGTCACCTCAGACAACAAATTTCAGCAGCTTTGACTAATCCACTGTGAATCTTTGTGAGTAGATCTAATTAATGGAGTGGAAGTGGGGGAAAAGAAAGTATATTTCAGGAAGGGTCTGCTGTCACCCCACATGACTCAGGAATGCAAGACAGGACCAGTTTATTAACATTTAAACAGCAGGATCTCAGCATGCAATATTGACCTCTCAGGATGTTTGGTCATGACTGTAGTCTCACAATTTTGTCTCTGCTGTCACTTAGTGCTAATGAAACAACCATGTTTCTCAGCCTGTGGCTTACACAAAAGTTAGGACAAATGAGTGCTTTAAATTGCAGCTTTAGAAGGAAGCTGAGTTAGAAAGGAAAAAAAGAAAAAACAAATGGATGATTATGAAAAATGTGTGTTCTGATCAGGCCTTTTTTGGGGGAAAGTATTATGATGCTTCTTCCATTACTTTAGCATGTAAGTCCAAGGCACAGTGGTGCCCCCTCCACATTGCCTTGGGGTGTATGGGAGCACCTATAGCGTGTACCCTTCATACCTATATGCCAGCACCAATTGCAGCTCACTCTTTGGTTCCTCTTTGGAGACTATTTTTCTCTTCACTGCTCTGCTGGGGGTAATCTCTCCTAAAACTCTTTTGTTTGCAGGTTTCTTCCAGGTTTGATAGACTCCTGAGTCTTTCTTTTCCAGCACATTACACTCTTGG
>JAVCKT010023487.1:0-22102 GCA_032273925.1 Rhynchotus rufescens
CCCCCGCCCAGGTCTGTGAAACACAAGGCTGCGAACAGCAGCACTGAGCTGGGTACAGCCTTGAGCCAGACATGCATCTGCGTGGCTGTTAGCACCGCAGAGCACTGCCTAGCTCATACATGTGCTGCTACCAGGTCTAGCTTGCATCACGCTCCTCTCTTTCCACAAGTGTCTGACCTTCTCGGCTCCCCCTCAGGCCCTGATTCTCTGTAATCCCAATTAAATTTCTGTGCGTATGTGCATGCAAGCAGAACTGTGCTGCAGCCAGTGAAATCCACTGAGCACAGAAACCTGAACATAGCAGCCCCTGTCACCAAACGGCCACCGCGTGGCTCTCAGCAGCAGCCCTCAGGCACCAGCACAAATGAAACGCAGGTGCCCGCGCCAGCCTCCCCGCAGAGCCGAGCGTGGAGCCGAGGGAGCACACGGCTGAGCAAGGGGCAGCTCCGGGGCATGGCCGGGGCTGCTGCTTGCTCCATGCAGGTTCTTTTTGGCAACAGCTTCTACTCGAGCAGCTGGAACTTGGCTGCAAATAGCTGGGAGGAAAACAACAAGAAGGCTCAAATCTGCCTTGAAAACAAGGTGGGGTGGGGCGAGAAATCACAGGGCAGGAATTTTAAGCCACTGCCTGGTATGAGCTGCAATGCACCCACCAAATGCTTAATGGGCTAATTGCACGTGGAAATGTATAGCCTTGATCCAGTATATTCTGGAGTAGCCCCATTCCAAACCCTGTGCACAATAATAGCAGCCTGATGTCTTTGAGTCAGTAATTTATGTTACAAAATAAAGCTTTAATCAATCAGATGGAGAAATCAATAACGGGATGAGCAATACTGTGATATCCATATGGGATTTAACAGTTCTGGTTTCAGTTTTTCCATAGGCTTCTCCCTCTTTTCTAAAAATGGGCAAGTACGGCTTCCAGCAGGGACTGGAAGTTTTTGGAGCATGGGCGAGAGGTTGTTGGAGATTTTAACTAACACTTCAGAAAGAGTCAGAAGTTTGAGGGCCAAGGGAAAGGCAAACTAGAAGAGCAATTCTTCTAAATCATTTGGCAGCAAAATAACAACTGAAGTGCTGTTGAAGTCAGTCTTAATAAGCCTTCAGGATTACAGCTAGGGTAATTCAGGGCTGTCTCAACTGCTATTTCAGGCCTTCTTCAGGCTCAGAAAGGCAACCCAAATTCCAAGCTCATGGTCTACATTTCAGCAGATTTTACAGTTGTGAGAAAAAAAAAATACACACACATACACACACACACACATATATATACATATATGCGCGCAGTGAACCTCCTTGAAAGTGGCCATTCCAGCTCTACAGCAAACTCTTGGAGCTGTATAAATGCAAGCCACAGGCTGCCTTCCATCACTGTGAAAACCACGAGGTCCAGGCGAGAAGGGAAAGCTGCTGTACTGCCCAGAGCTACTGCTGTCCTAATACTGAACTGACCCAAGCACATGGCCATATCTTCATCACTACTCACTCCCCCAGACTTGCCCTTATGTTTTCTTTTTTAAATACGGTGCATGTGGCTCATTAAAGCTAACACAGTCTTCTAGCTTCCTTAGAGAATTCACTGCCAGTTTTGCCACTGGCATTCCTTAGCTCCAGTTGTGCAAGCAGATCTTTCTTGCTGGAAGCATCCACGCTAAAACCCCTTTCCTGAGGCACTGCTCCTCACTGCAGCAGCCCTGAGGTGCAGGGCAGCCTCTCCCATGTCCATCATTGAGAGGGCCACACACAGAGCAAGGGCATTAGAGGATTTCATACTCCTCTGGAGTATCAGAATTAAGATCAGCTCATTCAGCAGAGAGAAATGAGCCATTCCTGCTCTGGCTGGTTCTGTACACACAGAAATATCTCTTGGCTACTCTTTTCTGAGCACCAGGGGATTTCAAGATCCTCTAAGAAACAAGAATCACCTCCCCTCCTCCCAACTGATATTGGCATTAATGCTGCTGATGTTCCAGATAAATCACACATTCCTTATTTTCTCTTGGCAAACTGGCTTTATAAAAGTGTACTCAAAGTCACCAAACCTCATCTGGGACAGGATCCTTCAGGAGAAGAGCAAGCAGCCCTTCACTCCGGTGTGGCACTGCAGAAGAAACAAGAGATCAAACCGTATCTCTGTGAAACACAAGGGTGCTGTATACAAGTAAAAGCAGGAGCAGAACTCTTCCTAGTGCATAGCTTTCCCTGATGATGTCTGTGGCACTCAACCCTAGATCCTTTCCTTTAATAAAGCCAAGTATCAGCTCTGGAAGGAGAGGTCCAACAACAGGAGAGTTTTATGCTAAGTAGACAATCTCACTCAGTTCACAGCCTGAGCCTCAGCAGAAGTTTTGAGTTTCCAGAGCATCCATCACTTAGTTGCAGGTTACCAAAGAAACAAGTGGGAAGAGCTTCCAGTGACCCTGTCCACTGCTCAGATGAGAAGGTGCTTGGGCAACTAAGACGGACTCATCGTTGATCAGAGTCAAGTAAACAAGGCTCTTCCTCATGACAAATGGGCTGCAAGAAGCCACTGGACAGATAAAGTTGTCCCAGGTGCTGGTCCAAGCACTAGTCCTTCCCTTAATCTTGGTCACGTCCCATTTTGCCCGTCAGTCTCCGGCGTTGGGTCTTTGTGGTTCGCCCTGTGCTGGACTTCTGGATTTTCTTGCGTGGGCCTTGCCTCCGTTGGGGTCGCTTTCCTTTCGTCTTTTTCCGGCTGTGCATGTGCAGCGTGGCAGTAAGAGAGGAGATCCTGCACAAGGCAGAAAGAAAGAAAGAAATGCCTGAGGACCAAAATCCATAGGAGCAAGGTGACACCAAAAGAACAGCAGGACAGCCCTGTCTGGTGCAGTAGAAATGGATGCTAGCACCTTCAAACCCCACTGTACTGAGCATCACCCTGACAAGAACAAAAGCTCTTAAGTCTACATTATGCAGTCACAACCAAATGCAGCCTTCAAACAATGTGCAGTCCATACACCACAGTGTTAAATAATCATACTGCCAAAGCAGCTGTAAGCTCTGGATACTGAAAAATGTGGGGAATGCAAGAGCTTTAAGCTTTAGAGTCCTTTTGCCTACATCTCAGAGAATCACTACACACTGCAATATTCATCAAGGAGGATAACTGAGCTCCTAATTCAGCACAAAGCCTGACCTGCACTGCAGCAGCATCTTCCTGCTGCTGTCACCAGAAATCAATACAACAGGAAGCCTGGCAGCTAGCTGTGACTCCAGGCTGGGTGGGAATGAAGTGTCCCAGGCCGGCTCATGCTCTGCAAGTGCCCTCTGCTGGTTCCTATCCACAGGCAACCCAGTAGTCCAGCATCCTCTCCCTGTTCCTACACGGCTGCTCTGGGAATGCAGGCTGAGCAAGAGGCTTCTCAACAGCCCAAGAAGCTCACAGCACAATGCTGAACAAGTTAATACATACTTTTCAGACAGGAAAGGGTTTCTGGACTTTTTGGGAACTGCTCTTGTGGGTCTGTTCACCTCTTCTTCCTTCTCTTCTTCTGATCCAATACTTTTTCCCTTAGAAAGAAACAATATCATCAAAAATGTATGTAATGTGTAGACACATTAAAACAGAGAGTATCTGGTGAATTGAGTGTTTCTACGGCCTTCCTGGTTGCATCCTGCTTTGTGAAACATCTAGCAATGAAGCAAATTCTTTAAATCCTTTACATCCCTTATTGTCCAAATCATAAGATTTCTTACCACAGCCCTTCAAAAAAGGAAAAGCTAGCAAGAAATACATGAATCCACTCCAAGATCCAACTCTTCAGCAGGATGTTAGTGGCCATGCAACTCAAGTTTAAATGATGAAGATGTTATTTTTCCTTTTAATTATCACCAAAACCTCTTTAAGTAGGTTTTTAGATTAGACAATGCCCTTAAAAAATTAAAAGGCACCTTGCTGCCCCAACATGGACACTTCTGCAAAGACCTCAAATCCAGCCACAACTTGTAAAGACGAAAAGGATTCAAGGCAACTAGTCCCTGAAACCCTGTGTGAAACCCATATGAAAGGTCAGTCAAAATCTGTTCTGAAATAGAAGGCACCATAACCAGAAGTTGAATGAATTGTTTCCTTATTTGAGGTCCAAGCAGAGGATTATAGAGAAATTCCTCTTAACCCTAGTACCAGTTTTTCCTGAACAGTACACAGGCATGGGGTTAGGCCCATCCAAAGGCGACGCCTGTACTTCTGTTGCTTCTGTTATACTCGCTTGGAAAATGCCATGTTCTCCCCACACAGCTCTGTCATATCTTCCACTAACATTACATGAAAAGGAAATGGCAAAGGATTCCAGGGAGATTTGGAATAAGCCTTTCATGCAGGGCATTTCCTGCGTTTGGAGGACCAATACATGCTAAAAAGGATCACAAAGATTTTGAGTTTACCCTTTTCACTCATGTTCCCAGCCAGCTGTGAATCTACTCCTCTAATCAAGGAGCATCAGCCCTACCTAGGCAACCCCAGGAATGCTAAAGGCTGTTCCAAGCAGAGGCAGTAAGAGGCTTTACCTCTGAGGTGGTCAGTCCCAGCTGGCGTGCACCTGAGAGGTCCAAGTCACTGATGGTGGTCACCGTTACAATGTGGTTTGGGTGGTCGATATTCACAGACTCCGTTTGCGCTGTCACCAAGTGCTCTAGTTCATCGACCTCATCTGAGGAGGCAAGAAATCCCACACTTCAATCTGCCAGCTTTTCACAAATCAGCCTTACACTCATCCCTACATCACCATATTGGGGCAGAGACCCAGTTTTTGGGTAGAGAATTAGCAGGTGGAGAGGCTGAAACACTGGCACTGCAAGCACGAAAGGCAAATACCTTCCAACAGAAGATGTGTGATGGTTTGGAGATGTCACCCCATTTGCTCCCTTCTCTGTAACACCCCATTTGCTCTCCTGATTAGGCACCAGGGGTGGCCAAGTTCACCCTGCAGCCCAGGATGCTGATGGTTACCCTGCTCCTCAGGGGGGCGTGAAGCCGTGAGCCCCAAAAGACCACGCCAGGGCCTCTGCTCCACCTGCGACCCTCCAGCCCGGCTCGCTGCGCGCCCGAGCCGAGATCCCCCGCCAGCTTCAGCGCCTCTCTCGCCAGCTCTGGTCTGCTCTCACACCCGTGCGGGTAACACCTACCGAGCGCCTCTTCCCTCTCGCTCAGCATCCTCAGGTACTCCTTGTGCCGCTGCGGGACGGAAAGAGTCACTGCAAAACCGCCGCCGCACCAAGGCGCCGCCCGCATCCCCGCTCCAGGAGCGCCCCATCCCCGCCACAGGGCGGCCCCCGCACCTCCTCCTTCATCTTCCTCTGCTCCTCCTTCAGCTTGCGCCGGATCTCCTCCAGGGCCACCCTGCGCCGCTCCACCTTGCGCTTGTGGAAGCCGGTCAGGTACTCCCTGGAGAGGGAGCCAAGCCCCGGAGCAATCAGCACCGCCGGTGCCGCGGGGGGCTCCCGCCGCGGCCAGCAGCCCCCCCCAGGGCTCCCGCCCGCCCTCACCTCCGCCGCTCCTCGTCGAAAGTCACCACGAGCCGCCCCACGGCGCCGCTCGCCCCCTTCTTCTTCTTCTTCTTGCCCATGGCGGCGCCCACGCCGCGGCCCCGAGCGGCTGCCGCCCGCCCCTTCCGCCGCCCGGCCCGGCCCCCGGGAGGCGGCACCGGGAGGGAAGGGACCGCCCGGCCCGGCCCAGCCTGGCCCGGCCCGGCGCGGCCCCGCCCGCCAGTTTGTGCGGCGCCGCGGCCCTGCCCGGATCGCGCCCGGGGGTCCCCTCGGGGCCACCGCTCTGCCCGCAGCAGCGAGCGGAGCAGCCGCGAGCAGGAGCAGAGCAGGGAGCTGGCCCCCTCGCTGCCCTGCGCGCATCGGCGTGGGGATGGCAGCCCTGCAGCCTGCTGCGTGCCCCTTGCCTGCTCCTGGCGCGTTTTCTTCCACTTTGGGAGAAGGAAGTTGCTGCCACAGCTCTGGGTGGTATCAGTGTTCCGGCATCTGTGCAGAGCCTTGGCTACAGCCTGAGGGGAGCAGGAGGTTTCTCCAGGCCCCTGTGCCACCGGCTAGTGGTTCTTGGGGTACTGCTTCCTGCAGAGGTGTTGAAAAGGTCTTTGGTGTCCTCACCACTGGGTGCAAAGGTCTCCAGCCACTAGGAGGTCATGGCAATGAGACCTGTGCTTCCATTCTTCCAGATAGTCCATATCCATATCTCTTTAATAAAGTTATTTAGGGCTATTGTTTGTCATTCTGTTTCGTGCATGTGGCATCTCCACCTATTCTGGGAGGGCAGACGTGGGGTTGGGTCTTGGCTCTCACGCTGAGCCTCCCAGAAGGACACAGGACTTCTCCGAACAGCCACAATTCCTGTACTTGACGTCAGAGAGAGGTACTAGCAAAGGTCAGGGAGAATCAGGACTGCCAGGTTCATTCATCACTTGAATGGCTCTGGCTGAGTCTCCTGAGCCTTGCCCTCTGGTCCTTGTCTTAATAGTAGGCCTTATGCTGTAGCCTGCTGACTTTGGTGGGAGCTGCTGGGGCGCTGTGACAATGCCAACCCCAGCCCACAGAGCGTGAGGACTTGTGACATGGGCTGGTGGCTGCTCATCCTGGGTGACCTTAGCGCTTTATCAGCCTGTCTGCTGCTTATGCTCTTTTCCTGGCCTGTCCTTTCACCAGCAGAAATGCGGAAAAACCAGTTCTGTGGTTAATTGCTGCACTTCCCTCCACGCCTATGGGGTAGGCCTCCTTCTCCTCCTTCTCCTCCTCCTTCTCCTCCTCCTCTTCTCTGGCAGTCTGGGTGCACTTTGGCCTCCAGCCTCTTTGGCCCTGGCTGTGCAGTGCCACCCAGGCGCTCCCAGGCCTTTGCAGTCCTTTGGTTGACCTTACAGCTCCTCCCGCCTTCCCCTTTTCCCTCCTGCAAAATCCTCTAGCTGCCTGGTGTCCCTTTCTCCCAGGACAGCCCAGGGGGTTGGATTACAGGTGCAGAAGACACAGGCAGCTGCCCTCTTGGCCTGACCCGGCCCTGCCCTGAGGGCCGGCATTGAAACATGATGGCTGGAGGCAACGAGAAGAGTGCGAAGGCCCTAAAGGAGGTGTGGAGAAGAGCAGAAAACTCCTTGTGTGCAGACTGTGGGAAGCCGGGTGAGTCCTCGAGGGCCTGGAAAATGCTGTTGAAGTCAGAAGTGGAGAGCGGGGGGTAGTTCCTAGTGATGATTCTGGTCCATTTGAGGCTAGGGGGCAACTGTGGAGAACAGCAAACAGGGGGCAGGGGCAGTGCGGAGCTGGGGTTCTTGGAAGCTGCGTGTAGCCCAGCAGCACATCCTGATGTGGTTTGGTACCGGTTGTTGGAACTGCAGAGGACCCACGTGGTGGAGGGAGAGGAGAGCCGTTGCTCTGCCTGGCCATTAGTGTCCTGTGTCTCAGGGTGAGTCAGGGAGGTGGTGGGAAGGAGGTGCTGGAGGAACTCTGGAGTGCTGGATGAGCAGGGGCCGTGCAGCGGCTGCACCAAGGGCTGTAATCGAGTCAAATCTCAAACAGAAATCATGGTCAGGCCCAGTCAGGACCTGACAGGAAAGTTCCCAACAAAATCCTTGCTGCTCCAGAAAGAAGGCATGATTCAAGCGGGCATTGCCTCTCTGTGACTCAGCTCTAAATTGACAACCCGCCACAGCCCCTGTGCCCTGAGATTTTTTTTATTAAAAGGTTTGTCCTACTGAAAAGGTATCAATTTGAGGTCCTACAAAAGCTGTACAAATGCCCATCACACTCCCCCCACAGGGACTTGTGGTTTGTACTACTCAGGCCAAACTGGTACTAGTTAACAGTATTTTACCTACTTAAATTTACCCTTGGTATTTTTTTGCATTATATTTTTGTATTCAAGGTTGCTTTCTACTTCCTGAGCTAAATACTGTTGTGGGTTTGCTATGATGCACTAAGCAGCCCCTGGAGTCCCAGAGGGGGCTGCATTTTGATCCGGGATGATTCCTTACATAATGGGAATCTGCAGACTGCTTTGGAACTTGTCAGGATTCAAGTCAATAGAGATTTAAGAGTAAATAACTGAAGTGAAAAGAACAAAGTGATAATAGTTATTCTTTTTTTCCAGATTGGCATCTCTACCCTAGGAGGTAAATAATCAGCCTAGATCAAACAGTGCTTACCCAGTTCTCTGTTTCTTGGCTGTAGAGGCATATATATATCCCAGGAAACTTTGCCTCTGTTATTGATATCCCTTTTTGTACTTTCAGATCCTGACTGGGCCTCCTCTACATTGGGTGTCTTTATATGCCTCAGCTGTTCAGGAATCCATCGCAACATCCCTAGCATCAGCAAAGTGAAATCCCTGAAGATGGACCACTGGGATGATGCTCAGGTGAAGGTGAGATCTTTATCCTCACTGTTATGCCAGGTGGGTTGAGGCTAGGCCGTGCACTAGTGTGTCCCGGGAAAAACAGGCCTTGGGCATCATACATTTGGAGATTTGATCTGATAAGCAGTCCTGGTTCTACTAGCTGTGCTCTGAATACTCACGTGGCATTAATTCCCATAACCCAAATGGCGAGGGAGGATGCCCTTGTCTTATGTGTCTCCCCATGTGCTGTTATTTTATGGCTGGAACAGAGATATTCTTGCAGAGTATCTTGTCAAGACAAAAGGTCCTCATTACTCCACATGACCTATTTCCTACAGTTAGTATCACCTAATCTCAACATCTCCTCGTAGTTTCAGTGTTGCAAGGGGATTTCTTAGACAATTGCATGCTCCAATAAGAGTTTCCGTATTTATTGACATGAATAGGGACTAGAGCTTTCCCTGCTACTTGCCCCCCAACTCCAAATATTTAAAACATTCTGTTGGCTTGGCTGCAACCAGCGTGACTTCTGAGGGTAGACAAGACCTTTGAGAACCATATTTCTGTGGCTGAACTTCATTGAGATGTTGCAGTGGAGGAGAGAGTCATCATTATGACTCAGAGCGCATCCGTCCTCTCCTATTACAGGTAAGAAAAAGTCCCAACCTGACTTTGCATCAAAGGGAGAGCACTAATTCTCTGTCTAACTTCACAGTTCCTGGCCCATCACGGGAATGCTGTGACCAAAGCCACATACGAAGCTCACATCCCTATTTACTATTACCAGCCAACCTACAATGACTGCCAGTAAGTTGCTATATATAAAAGGAAAGGGGGGAAGGCAGTTCTGAGTTCCTATAGTTCATTTCTCATCTATCTGTTGTTTCTCCCTAGAGTGCTGAGAGAGCAGTGGATAAGGGCTAAGTATGAACGCAAAGAATTCACTGAGCCAGGGAAACAGCTGCCATACTCTGATGGTAAGAGCAAAGCACAGCTTCAAAAGGTCCTGCTTATCTCCTTCTCTGGAAGTCTTTGATCACCTGGAGGAGAAAGCTCTCTTGAGAACCTGTCTGGTACTCACTGGGCATTGTTCTGGGGGAGCTTAAATTGTGGGCAGTGTAGGTTGGCAGTGTCATGGGGTATTCCAAGACTGACAGTACCAGCTGGCATCATTCAAAGGCATTTGTTGCTAGTAGAGCCAGACAGACCTCTGCAGAAAGGAAGTTCTGTCCTGTTTCATGCCACCCCCGGCAAACCACAGCATTTGTCTTTGAAATGCCATTGCCAGCACTGTGACACAAAGTGTTGAAGCCTCAGGGCTTGCAGAGTCAAATAGGAAGAGTTCTGGTCCCATGCCAGCTGCGTGCGTGGGCCGGGGCTGTGGTGACCATGGGGAGAGACAGCTCCTACCTTCAGAGAGAGTAGCAGCAGCCTGCCCAGGAGGTGCAAAGCATCTGTGAAGGTCTTTTGGTGACCAGGGATCTGGGCTACCAACCCAGGAAGCGAGAGACACCTTCTCAGATGCCTGTTCTTGGCAAGACTCCGTAAGCTGCTGCACATAGCTCTCACTTGCCTACTGTGTCTGTGGGAGGATGCTCTTAAAAGTGGCCCTTCTTGTTGTAGGGGTGAAGGAAGGCATTCTCTGGAAGCGAGGCCGAGACAACGGGCAGTTCCTACCCCGGAAATTCCTCTTGTCTGAGAGAGACGGATGTCTGAAGTATTTCACCAAGCAGGATGTAAGTATGGTGGTGAGTTCCACCTGAGGCACTGAAGTCACAGAGACCTTTCTAATACGTGTGTTTCTGAGAATTTCTTGCTCACTCCAGACCAGGGATGATAATGGAAAAACCATGTCACTGAGGAGAGGGGCTCCCATCCTACTGTCAGGGTGACATTTCTCCCATATCCTCGTTTGTACTTCCCTACAGCCCTTCCCTTGAAACAATCTCTTTGCTGATATTAATGATAATAATTACCACTTTCTTTAGATTCCCCTTTTCTTGTCTCACCAGTGAATCTCATGAGACGGGTTTGAAACAGCTAAGCTCACTGTTGATAAGAGGGCTTCTTTTTAGCTCTGTCCCTATCCTGACTTTCCTTACCTTACTGCAAGGTAATCTTGCCTTTTCTCTGGCACCAGCCTGACAGCTGGCTTGACCTCACTGGAGCTAGTTCAAGAGCGGTTGCAGCTTGAATCTAAATTTGAGGGACTGAACCACTGTTCAGTCTTGAGCACACAGTGAAGTGGGTGTGTGCTGCAAGAGTTTTGATAGGAAAGGACACTTAGACCTTTTAAAACACTCTGACCCCGCCTCACACCACTGACTTAGTAGCTTAGATCCCTTTTCCGCCAAGATTCCTCAATTTATGACCAATGCTATTTCTGTTTTCAGGCCAAAGAACCCAAAGTCATTATTAAAATAGATGTCATCAACGCTACGTTCCAGCCAGTGAAGATTGGAAACCCCAATGGTCTGCAGATCACCTACCTCAAGGACAACAAGACCCGGAATATATTTGTCTACCATGAAAATGGAAAGGTATCTAATTTTAGCATCAAACACTGTGCAAAGCAGTTGAGGAGAAACTAGTGATATAAATAATCTGAGGCATAGGTAGGATAGGGAGTGTGTCAGCTGCTGTAGGTGACAGCGTGGGGTTCTGGCTCCATGGAAGCAACTTGCTGCGAGGAGCAGGGCAGGAGCACTGGGGGGTTGTGTGGGAGGAGCTGCTGCAGAAGGTGGGCAGAGGTGCAGGCTGTGTTTGTGGGCACGGGGCAGGCATGTTGACGCTTGCGAGAGCGTGAGGAAGATGCTGTAGGGCCTTGGAAGGGAGAGCTGGCTGTGTTTGTAGTTAGTGGAGGAATGGGTGCAGCTGGGTGGGTTTGCATTGCTCACTGTTGAATCTTTCTCTCCTGTGCTGTTTCTTAGGAAATAGTGGACTGGTTTAATGCCATTCGCTCTGTGCAGTTCCATTACCTGAAGGTGGCATTTCCCATAGCCAGTGACAATGAGGTAAGGCAGCAGCTGAGAGCAGTGCTGAGCCTCCTGCTGGTGCTCACTTACCATGAAACAACAGCCCATTAGTTGCTCTAAGATTCCCTGATACAAAAGTGGAATATACAGTGCTGAAGTATGGGCAGGAAAAAAATGTGCTTCCAAGGGCATGTGATGGCCATGGAACAGCCGCTCTCCCTTATTTCTGGGGATTTTGGCAGCAGAAGTGAATCCTGTCTAGGAGCGGCTGAGCCAGATTTAAGGGTGAAAGTTAATGACAAAGCAACATGGCTAATAGAAAGCTACTCTTTTTTTCTTTTTTTTTTTTTTCAGCTTAAAAGCAGGCTGACCAGGAATTTTTTGAAAGAGGGATACATGGAAAAAACTGGTCCCAAGGTAAGCTGCTGTGGGAGAATTCTAACAGTTCTAACGGGGAGCTGCTATTTCCACCTTCCCTCACCCTTTAGGGACCCGTGGGAGCAGTGTGTGTACATCTAGGGAGGGGGAAATAAAAGGAAGGGAAAGGATGCATGCAAAAGTGGAAGAAGCCAGAGTTCCTACTTTCTCCAGGAACAACAGATACCTCCATGTGTATCTGTATGTGGCTTTACATGTATTTAGAGTCTGGATTTTTTTTCCAGACTTCATAGAAGTCTGGAGGTCTGGGTCCTTCATAGAAGTTCAGGAGTTGCATGCAGCACTTGGGACTAAAAACAAACAAACAGACAAACTAAACAGTTGCTTATCCTCACTCAGTTCTGAAAGGCTGAAGGTTGCTCTAAGGCAGGGGCTTGATGGAAGTGGTTGGGCTGAATTCGAGGTAGCCATTCACTCTGCTTGCAGCAGAGGGCACCGTCCCCTTACGTATGTCACGTCTTCCCTTCGCAGCAGAAAGAGGCCTTTAAGAGGCGCTGGTTCACGCTGGATCACCGCAGGCTCATGTACTTCAAGGACCCTTTGGTGAGGGGGACACCTGACCGTTGCCCATCGCAGGCAACGGTGCTGTGGGCAGGGTGCAAGTGCAGCCAGAGGCTCTGCTGCTTTGCTTCGCTCTGGAAGCAGGGAGGCCTGCAGGTTCCCCAGCTGCTCTGAACGGATGCTGCATGTTCCCCTTTTGCCTCCCACTGAGTTCATCCCACGCTTTCTGTGTTTGTTTCACTGCCTGCAAACAATGGGAACAGGGAGGACAGCGGTGTCGAGGTGGCGGTGGGGTGGAGAGTGGCATGGAAGGTGACATGCAGACTTAGGAGGAGCAGTTCCTCTCTTAGATATCTTGGGATCTGTGTTCTTGGTTTTCTTTTCAGTCACTGCTTTCGAGCATAATCTTTCTGCTGTTGTGAACCCCTGGATTATCTTCATCTCTTGTTGCTACATGCCTTGTCGTCACTCACTCGCCTGCTGCCCTTTGGTGCACAACTCTCACTCCCTGGCCCTTCTGGGATTCAGTTAGTCCCTCTCTTTGCCCCCTGATGTGCAGGACGCATTTGCTAAGGGCGAAGTGTTTGTGGGCAGCAGAGAAAATGGCTACAGCGTCCAGAAGGGATTGCCGCCGGGTACACAGGGCAACTTCTCTTGGCACTATGGCCTCACCATTGTCACCCCCGACCGGGAATACCTCTTCACCTGTGAGACAGAGGCTGACCAGCTGGACTGGATCACAGCTTTCACTAGCGTCATCAGCCAGCCCATGATACCACAGGAATATGCAAGTAAGTGCCTGGATACTATTTCCTTCCCCTCCTGCCTCTTAAGCTCAGAGGAATGTCCTAATACACCATCTTCTCCCTTCACTGCAGTTGAAGCCTACTTCAAGGTTAAATCCTAGGAAGCCATGAGAGAACCCAGCTATGACTCAACTCTGCCTGATGCTCTTGACTGGGGTGTGAGGAGAAGAGAGGAGATCCACATCAGAGAAACACAATGCTCTTGCAACCTGCCCTTTGAAGCACTTTGTTTTCCATAGACAAACCACTTTGGTCTGGGGCGCAATTAAGCTGCTTCCTTTCAAATGCAAGACTTTGTGAGACTGAATCCTCAGTGCAACCAGTCCCTGCTAAATTGCTGTGATCTAACTGTATGCTGGCAAGCACTACGATTGACATGGGACCTATGTGACATCTGCATGAAACTGAGGAGAGCCACCCATCTTATGCAAGGAAACAGGCACTTGGCCAGAGCTGAGGCTCAGGTGATGACAGTGGATGGATTAGGAGGGACCGATCAATTACAAGAAATAGCTTCTCTGCTAGGGACAGAGAAGTGAATCATCCGTGTATTTGATCAGTTAGAGCTGTAGTTGATAAAGGTCCCTTAAAAGATGTAATTTGACCACTAAGTGTGGGGCATATTTTCTGACACCTGTGCATTGGCTTGAGAGCTTCTTCAGATGACATTTCTGTAGAGACCTTGCTCCAGCTGCCTCTGAGAGGATATAAGAGACCAGCTCAGAAACCTGTGTATGTCCATGTGTGTATGTGGATAACTTGTGTCTGTTTACATGCACATTATAAAAAGTTTTGGGAGGGGAAATACAGGCCTAGGGATGACACTGTGAGGGATATTTATGTCATCGAAATTCCACTGTCAAATATGAGTCTCTGTAGTTTGTGACAAGTCTGTTACAATCCTTTGACTCCTCTTGACTGTACTGGAGCCTGGGGAGTGATACCTGAAGTTAGTAATATCTGGGTATCTGCTCTAGATGGAGCAAATGTATGACAGAGGCCAAGCACTTTCATTCTGACGTAAGTGTTTTAACATTTTTATGTGGTAGTTTAACAGGTCAGTTTGTATGTTAATGTCCTTCTAGTAACAGTTGAACCTAGCAACTAAATCAGCCTATGATTCATATTTTAGAGATCCTGTCTTTAAGCTTTCCTGGGAAAGCTGTGTTGCACTTGCTGGAATGGCCAGTTGAGTTCTGCTGATGACTGCAGTATCTGATGTGTCTGCAGTTTTGCACAGGCAATGTGAGAATAGGCATCTAGTGTGTTAAGGGCAACTAGCTAGAATTAATGGGGCAATTTGTATTTTAATTAGTCCTAAAGAAATTAATTAAAAATCCTATTATAAGTTCTTGCTTCATAAGTGATCTAAGCTGCTAAAGGCGTGAGTTTATTTCTAGAGGAAGAAAAGATGGAAAATAAGAAAAAGCTCCCATGACTGTTCATGGCATTTCCCGGGGCACTTGGGCTGTGAATATTCTCAGAGGAGGTGGATGAATAAAGGAAACCCCCCTCCGCTTCCCTGGGAGCTCCTCTCCATGCTGGCACCACCACAACCTATAGGAGTATCAATTTTTCACCTGAAGTTCCTGGATGAGAAGCGGCGTTACTGATCCTGCTGCCATGGCATAATGGAACTTTCCAACCCAAACCACATTCTCTTGGCAGTTTGCTGATCTCTTTCAGTTTGGAGCATGAGGTGTCCCAGCAACTAAAGACGGCCACAAAACTTATCACCCTCTGTCCTGAGACATAGTGCCCTTTTGGTTCCAATCACCTGGAAATGGAGCAGTTCAGGAAAAAAAGAACAACCAACCCCCCGCATCAAATGTAAGCTCCATTTAAACATCCTGCACATTCAGTTCTCCTCTGGGAAGAAGAGTATAGAGAGTGACCCCGAGCAACACTCTGCTCGCTGTATTCCAGACGGAGGCCTTTGAAGTCACCTTCCCGTGATGTTTTGTGCCATACACTGCCACTTGCCTGGCCTGGTCCTGCTGAGGCTGGTGCTGTTGTGTATTAGCACATCAGTTGGGAAGGTGCTTGGATGCTACTGCAAAAAGGGCAGCGCAGGCTCTGCTGTTGGGATCTTTACCTCACTGCTGAGATAGTGCTGCTGGAGTGGGTGGAGACACTTGACTTGAAAAGAACTAAGCTCCTAGGCTTAGGATAAAAGAGAGTGTATCATCTAGGGGGGCCTGAAAACACCCTGTGGTCAGCAGAGCATGTTTGGTTATGGCAAATAACCATGAAGAGCCCGTGCTCTTCAAACTGCCACACGTCTGCTCCCTGAGAGGAGGCTCGGATCTGGGCAAGGACACAGCAGGGCCGTGTTAAGGCACACTCTTGGGGCACGTGTCGTACATAGATCGATGCTCCACTAGGAGGCAATAGCACCTACATCACCCAGCTCTGCTTTCCCTTCTGAAGCGAGGTACTGGTACTGGTAGGAAAAGGGAAGGAGGGGGAAATGTCAGAAGAGGAGGAAGGTCTTTGGGACAGGGGAGGAAGAATTGTCTCTAAATTATCTATCCTTTTGAGTCCCTGTGGTCTAGGATCACAGCTGATAGTTGCCTGCTGACTGTGGGATGAGGGGGGAACAGGGCCCAGTCATAGGCAATGGGAGATGTCCTACCACATGGTGATCCATGGGTATCTTTGGCTGCAAAACCAGTGGCTCTCTTGTCTACACCTCAGGGCGTTCTGCTGTCCTCGGAGGAGAGATGCAGGGCAGACCCTCTCATCTTTGCCTGGCTAAGAACCATGGAGAAGAGTGTCACAGTTCCTTGCCTTCTACATTTCTGATACTGACCTTGATTTCCTTCTAAAGCTACAATACAATGACTTTTCCCCCTGCTCCTGCCACAATAGCTGTATCATTTCCCAAAGGATGAAAACTGTGCACAGAAATAGAAATGGAAGAAAAGGATTGAAAGAGAGTTGGAGGAAGGGACTGGGGAAGAAAGAGTGCTTTTAAGGTGTATATGAAAGAAGGAAGAGGGAGCCAGCACAGCCCCTCAGCTAGTGGATAAAAGCCCAGTGTAAATTAGGAATGCGTTGACACGGATGTGTGAAGCTGAGTCGGACCACATTCCTCTGCACAGTGAGTGAAATGACTCTCTAAGGACTGATTCAGGGTGGCGGGACATAGTTCTCTGAGTATCTCTGAGCTGAGAGGAGACAGACTTGGGAGAAGAAAGGCAGTTCCTTGAGAAATTTCTGCTGGCTTCTGTGAGCCCAGGTGAACAGAAGCTGGAGAAGACAGAGATGTTTCCTTCTGTCAGGCAGAGCTGGTCTAGCACTGATCAGCCTTGAGAGGAGGAGAGGTCCCTTTCTCAAATCTTTGATGGTGTTTAAGGAAAACTACAGGACAAAGCTTGAGATGGACAAGATCAGCAAAAAGGACTGGACCACTGGAGGTGAGGAATAGATTTTAGTGGAATACCTTGATGTCTGCTGATTAATGTCTGCTGAGCTCACACCATTCTTTCCTTCTCCTGGTTTTGTGCTAAGACTCTACATTTCCTCTACAGCAAGCGGGAAGGCGGAGGGAAGGAACGTGTCTTAGGCAGCCTGACTGCTTTTGCTCCCTGTGACCAAAGATGACTTGTGACTCTTTTCTGCTAAGTGTAAGGCCTGAAGAGGATTCTGAGGGCAGTAACTTCTCAGAGGAGAGCAGTGGCAGGGGTGATGACAACAATGTCTTGGGAGGTGACAGCACAGTCACAGGGCCCCTGAGTGCAGTGCTGCTGGTCATGTGCTTCGTTGGCATGGCGGGCAATATCTACACGCTGGTGGTGGCCTCTGGCAGGGTCACGGGCCGCTCAGCGGGCTCCTTAGGGATCTACGTGCTCAACCTTGCGCTGGCCGATTTCCTGTACCTCTCCACCATCCCCTTCGTGGTCTGCACCTACTTTGCCCACGACTGGTTCTTTGGGGATGTGGGCTGCAGGCTTCTGCTCAGCCTGGACCTCCTCACCATGCACGCCAGCATCTTCCTCCTGACTGCCATGAGCCTGGAGAGATACTGGGCAGTGACGAGGCCACTGCAGGCCAGGCGGGCTGGAAACACTTACCGCAAGCTGGCCAGCGCCGTCCTCTGGCTCCTCTCGCTCCTGCTAACGTCCCCCATGATGGCGATGATCCAGCTGCGAGACCAGGGCGATCACCACAAGCGGATCTGCTTCCCCACCTGGACGCCAGCTGCCTTCCGGCTTTACCTCACTGTGCTCTTCGCCACCAGCATCCTGGGGCCTGGCCTGGTGCTGGGTGTCGTCTATGGCCACCTGGCCCGGGCCTATCGGTCCTCCGCCTTGGGTCTGGGGCCACTGCCCACTGGCCGGGCTTCCTCCCAGAAGCTCTTCTCGCGGATCTTCGGCATCATCGCAACCTACTGGGCCTGCTTCCTGCCCTTCTGGGCCTGGCAGCTCACCAGGCTGTACCGGCATGAGGGTCTGGGACTGGGTCCCACCACCCAGGCCTATCTCAACTTCGGGGTCACCTGCTTGGCCTACGGCAACAGCTGTGTCAACCCCTTCCTCTACACGCTGCTCACCAGGAGCTACCGCCTGGCCCCTGGCCGCAGCAGGAGGGGGTTGCTGGGGCCCTGGGCCCCATCCCGAGGGGCGACACAGGGCACAGCGGGAGGCAACGGTGCCTCCCTGGTTTTCAGAGAGTTGTCTGGGTCCACAGGGGAGCACGGGGAGGGCTCAGAGCGGAGGTAAATGCCCCAGACAGAGGTTCCTTCAAGTTTTTCCTGGGGTTGAGTCCTCCAGGACGGGAAAATAAAGCAAGTTGTCTTCTATACCAGTGTGTCATGTCCTCCATTTCTGCTGCATAGTCACCTTCACACCTTTTCCTCACAAGGCTACTGTAACTCCTCTCCTGTTTACCCATCTGACAGGGCTTATGTCCCCTTGAGTGGCTGGAAGAAGCTCATCTTGGGGATCCTGATTGCGGTGTGTGTGAGGTGTCAAATAGTTCTTGGCTCCTCCAGCCCTTGCACACAAGCTGCCACCTTTTGCAAAACCAGGGAGTGGGTGGAAGGGAGCAGTCAGCCTCAATACATCTATATTATCCTGCCACAGAGTCTTTGCCACCCCTCATCTCCGTGCTGGCAACGGTCTAAGAGACATAACAAAGTTAGGGCAACAGTGAGTCACAGGATTGCATGGGACCAGTGAGTCACTTCTAGAACCAGCCACTCCAGTGGAAGACCTGAGGTAAGGTTCCCTGAATTGTGGTAAAACTCAGATTCAGCTTTCCCCCTCAAAACAGAAAGATTTTGAAGAATCTTTCCAAAAGAAAAGATTGCTAATTATCATTGAAAGACTTTATGGTTTGTATGATACACTCCTGAGTTATAGCTCAGGGAAATCAGAACACGTCCTGCTCAGCTTCTCAGATCAGCAAAGCGAAGAAACCTTTCTTCACTGAAACTTCAGCAAAGGAACCTGCAAGAAAATAGCTCCAACACCTATCCTTCCTCACAGCTAACAGAGAGGCCTCTCACCAATGAAGCGTCCCTGCACTAACTGAGCTTCTACTGAATGAGTTCTACATAAACTGGGCTAGTTCTCATGTTAAAGCCTGCTAGCCCAGCACGGCTCACTTTGCTCCAGTTAAATCTCTACTCACCCTCTAAAGGACATCCTTGCCCACACCATCCTATGGGAAGAGACTGCAGCCCATGCTGTCCTTCAGCCCTGCCTGGGTACTGCATGGCGGTTGTAGATGTTGCATTTACTGATATAGACCTAATTGTAACAAGCAGGATGACTCATAGAGTCTTCTGCTCCCAAGAGCAAAGGGATCCAACCACAGAGCATGAATTTTTGTAAAGCCCAAATGTGCCTATCTGACAACCTGAAAGCTGACCTGAAGCTGTCACTTCCAGCTTGAGGCCCTCACACCCTAGCAGCCTAGTAGCAACCTAGTTGCTCTGTGCAGGTGATTCCAGACAAAGGGCCTGGCAGAGCCTTGGAAATTGCAGTGCAAGAACAAGAAGTGGTGCTGACTTAGAAACAAACTCTTGCATCCCAGCTGCTTTGCAACAGACAAAGGGGAGACAAATGGGCCTATCTACATACCCCTGCAGATCATCAAAATGACTTTTGTATTGCTCATGGGACGGCCTGGAAACACAGACCCAAAAAGGAGGCCCTCTCCCTCAAGCCTAGCAGGCAACTGCTGAGCTAGAAAGAGCAGTTGCCACCTTTCCTAGGCCTGCCAAGCATCTCCACCCCAGCAGCAGCCACCACAAGCACTGCTGAAGTAGCATTAATCTGGGAGAGCCCCAAAGGCAGCTGCCATCAGATGCCTTGGGTAACCCACAGGCCTGTGAGGAATGTGCTATAGCATCACAACATGCCTCATCTTCTGACTCCTCAGTTGCTGAAAGAAGGGCCTGCCAGGCTCAGATTAGATTGAGAAGCACTCCAGCTCTTTTGAGCTGATGAAGGGCTAACAAAATAACAGTGTAACAAAAAGCATAGTGGAGTCATCCTTGGCACCCCAGCTATGCATAACTACTGTTCAAGCCCCTTGAAGTGGGTAGGAGAAGGACAACATCCCCAGGCTCTGGAGGGAATAGGCTAGACAGATGGAACAGATTGAGACCAGACTCCTCTAGCTCACAGCCAGACATGACATATGGGCTGCGACCCAACTGTTTTGGGGGCTTCTGCACTTACTGGGAGCAGATAGAGCTGCTCTGCTTATAGAGGGAGAGACTTCACCAATTCCCTTTCCTCAGGCAGGAAGGTATAGCAGGTTAAGCCTCAAGAGGAATAGTTTTACCCAAGAAACTTCTACTCTGTCCTAGTCAGGGACTATTGATTATGTACAGTCTCTTCCTCTGTTTTCAACTTTCCTCTTGCTGTCTGGGTTAGCTTATTTACCTTCCAAGGCAGAAGAGACTCTACCACCCCAGGCCTTACCTACTGCTTCCATGAGTTTTGGGGCCAAGATTGAGTTTAACCACTCAATCTGATCTTACTGGGTCAACCTCCCCCACATACAGCATCCCACCAAAGCTGGTATTCTTCTGCCCCCAGAGTAGCCAACCAGTGTAGACAAATGACACAAATTAACTTCTTAGATCAGGTAGACCAAACATTTAATGATTGTCATCTGATTTTTTTCTTTTTTTTTTGTTAAAAGAAGGGACACAGGAAGAAACTATTCCCAGCTGATGGACTGGAGTGCAAAATCTCCTTGTGCATCAAAGTAGTCAAAGACCTGGAGACCAAGCCGGTTGGGAAACGTGAACTGGTGGCCTGGCAGGTGGACTGTCACGTCACTTGGGTTGATGGCAAAAGAGATCTGCAAGACAAGTGGAAGAGTCTGAGAAAGCATCTGCCAGGACACCCTGCAAGCCTTTCCCCTCAGTGTTGCTGTGCTACCCTCCACTTTGCAGTGTGAATGTGCTCACAGCTTAATCAGCTCTGCAACAGCGGTATTACTGTGGTCTCCCAAGAGATGCCAGTTCCCTGCCTCAGTTCAATGGGAATATTATCTTGAGATAAATGGAACTTGCACCTGTTCACTTACTAACTACTGCCCAAAGCCTAGAGTGATGGCATTGGACAAGTAGAAATCATCCATATCCCATACAAATAGTCTAGAGCCAGCTCCTACAATCAGGTCTCCCATGCCAAATACCCTCCCTTTATTCGGCATGTACAGTGAGTACATTCCAGGCCTCACCTCTATAGGAGCTCCCTTCTGGAAAGGGAAGACAGTCTCCCTGTGCTCTGTGCCCCACTGTTCCACATTCTTTGAGTTGCACACAATTGTGTTCACATCACCGTGAGCATCAAAGCGGGGGTTGAAGTGAAGCCCCAGGTGGGATGAGTCCTTTCCCAGGTTCATCACAAAGCTGCAAAGAAAGAGGAGATGATGGTAGCATCTCGTCCATTACCATGAATGCTTCTGGGTCCACTTGCTCAGGTCCAAATATCAGCACCTGGAGAGAACTTACAAGAAAGCTCTGTAGTTTAACAAAAAGAGTGCAAGTCAGTAAGTGGCACTTTACATCTCTGGAACAGATACTGCTTAATTTCCACACACACAAAAAAAAACTTGGTGTCTAGATCAGAACAGGGAGGTATTCTGTACACCCAAAACAGTTTGAGTCATTTGTTTGCCACCAATTTCTCTTTCAGTCGCAAACAGTTAGCTAGTGCTGCACTCGGCTTGACAGCTGCCGTCTTCCTCCACCCTGCAGGCAGCTGAACTAATTACCATCTTATTAACTATCCCAAGTTATCTGCAACTGCAGTGGGAGGGAACAGCTTCCAAACCCAGTGTCCACCTTGCCTCCAGGCTTCTTACCCAGATGAGAAAGCAGGAGGCATATTATTAAGTAAGAGAAAGCCCACAAGGCTTCACTCTGATGCTATCAAACTTCAAAGGCATTGAGAAGAGGCGGGACATGTTTCCTGGAAGACTTCTGGTCCCAGAACATCAGCTACATACTCCACTTAACCTGAAAAAGGGCCCACCACTGTCCAAGAGCTCAGGGATGCTGCAGAAGTGCCCCCAGTGTGGGGAGACAACAATTAGTCCCTGCAGAAGGAGCCCTCTTTTAAAGACTAAACTCAATTATTGGTTCAGCACCTTTCCTGCTCTTCCTTTCCAAGCATCCAAGAGTCACCTCTGTCAGGAGGAGGCAGGCTTCAGCATCCTGACTTTTTGCCACTTACAGCTTTTTCTTTTGCACTGTTAGCAGGAGCTGTGACTCAGCATTCTTCCACATTGAGCCAGGATCTCCCAGCTGCCTGGGCTGTAACATCCTTCTGTTCAGTGCAGCCAGACACTGCGCCAGTGCCCCTGCTGCAGAGCCATCTCGGTGCAGGCAAGGATGCGGCTGAGTGCATGATGAAGCCAAATCTCAGTATAGACACAGCTTCCTTTACCCTGTTCTAGGGAGGATGTGGCGGTTACCAGTGCATGTGGCTGGAGCATCACATCTGCTTTGGCTTAGCCGTTTGGCATGAGAGTGTGTCTGCAATATGCATTAAGCAATGACTCAC